>JAMPIV010022310.1:77500-163965 GCA_024509875.1 Oreohelix idahoensis | reverse complement strand
CAGCATGAGGAAAGAGAGAAGGAAAGACAGCAGGAGGAAAGAGAGAAGGAAAGACAGCAGGAGGAAAGAGAGAAGGAAAGACAGCAGGAGGAAAGAGAGAAGGAGAGACAGCACGAGAAGGAGAGGGAACAGAGACAGCACGAGTTGGCGCTTAAAACTCTTGAGTTCCAAAGTCGTGGTGCTGCCTCTACCTCCAGCAATGGAGAGTCTTCTCCTCATTCTTCCTTAACTGACCCTGCTAACACTCAATCCCTTCAACTAAATGCTATGTCTTTCACTCTTGAATCTTTTCCTTGTCCAAATGAGAAGATTGACACATGGTTAGAAAAATTTGAGAAAATTGCAACTCTGTACGGGTTAGAGAGGTCGCGTTGGAATATGAAACTTTCCCAGGCCCTAAAAGGTTCTGCTTATGATGTTTATTCTAAGCTGGAAAGTAGCCAACAAGACGACTACGATGTGTTGAAGAAAGCGTTACTGGAGCGCTTTGAAATGAACGCTCGCAAGTTTTTGCAACTGTTTCGCAACAGCCGGAAAGAGAATTCTGAAACTTTTCACCAGTTCTCATCTCGTCTTAAGGGATATCTAACAAAGTGCCTTGAGCTTTCGCAGCTCCCCTCTACCTATGAAGGTCTTGAGGAACTTGTTCTAACTGAACAAATAAAGAACACTTTGTCTGCTGATACCCGGAGATTTCTCGCTGAGCAGGGGGCAGAAAAACTTGAAGACATTTTGGAAAAGTCTGAGCGTTATCACAATGCGCTGGCTGAACTACCGGCCACAAAGCGGAAACCGACAGAGGAGCATTTTCGAAAACATAACCTAGAGCAATCTTCTCAGGCTTCTAACCAAAACAACCACAGAGAAACCGGACCTCAAAACCCCCCTCCTGAAAAATCCAAGTTTTACAAGAACAAGTACCCCAACCACCCCAAACAGTCTGATCAACCCGACCGCCCTACATGGCAGCGTAGCCAGAAAGGTCAAGGTGGCAAAGGGAGAACCCCTGAGCACGGGACATATGATCAGACCGAGCACACCGAGCCTAAACGCATCGGATGCTTATTAACAGTCTCGCAAGGCGGAATTATTGACAGTGATTCCCAACCTCTTGGGGATAGACCCTCAACGCGAGGTATTGTTATTTTGAACGGTTCTCAAACTTCTTGCTTATTTGACACGGGGCTTTCTTACGATTGCATTGTTGCCAGAAACCTGGTTAAACCCGGTCAAGAGACAGGAGAGACCGTCAAACTTTGTGGAGTTCGTAAGAGTGATGCACCTACAGCGCTTCCCATCGCATTGGTGGAGATACACTCTGACTTTGTCAGAGGTGTGATCAAAGCGGCTGTTATGGATGATCCCATCTACCCAGTCATACTTGGCGGGAGATACGTGTGTATTGGGAAACCGGAAGAGCCGATTGTGGCAGCAGTAACTACAAGAGGGCAAACCAAGAAGGAACGGGAGCCTGCGCCTAATTTGTTACCTATGGAACTTAAAGAAGCGCAACAAAAGGATCCTACTTTGGCACCCTGCTTTAGGAAACTGCCCATGGCGAAGGAACCCAAACAGCACGGGGACATTTTTTCTGAGGATGGCGTACTTTATCGGAGAACGGGCAAGCCTGACCAAGGTTACAACCAGCTCCTAGTACCGAAACAGTACAGAAGCCAAATCCTAGAAATGGGGCACTCTCTTCCCTTTAGCGGACATATGGGACAGAACGCCACAAACCAACGTATAACCACTCATTATTGGTGGCCAGGAGTAAATACTGATATTATCAGATATGTCAAATCCTGTGCCCAGTGCCAACGTGTGCCACCCAAGCAACGGGCACCCCCAGTTTCTTTGGGTGAAATGCCAATAGTGGGTACACCATTCGAACGGGTTGTGATCGACATTTTAGGGCCTTTCGAAAGGACTAAAAGAAGGAACAGGTTCATCCTGACCTTAGTCGATACATGCACTTTATGGGCAGAAGCTATCCCGCTAACATGCGCAGATGCCAAGCATGTCGCAGAAGCCCTCGTGCAGATTTTCACTCGGTTGGGATTCCCTCAGCAAGTGTTGACGGATAATGGATCTCCATACCGAAACCTGTTGATGGATGAGATCGTTAAGATCTTGAGGACCCAGCACATCCACACTAAGCCATATACTCCGGCCGGAAATGGGCTCGTGGAACGTGCTAATGGAAACCTCACCATGATGCTAAGAAAGCTGGCACAAGTGAAACCTGAAGATTGGGATCTCTGTATTCCTGCAGCATTATTTGGCTACAGAGAATCTCCTCATACTTCCACAGGATTTCCGCCAGGTACACTCTTATTCGGCAGACCCATTAAGGGCCCGCTTGAAGCCTTACTTCAGTCTCTGACAGACGAGAAGGCGGATGAGACAGTCGTCTCAGCAAGTAAATATGTGTCGGTTTTAAAGGAAAGGTTGAAACTAGGGTGAGACCTAGCAACGACTAACTTTAAGCGAGCTCGCACAAAGCACGCTAACCGATACAGGAAAGTCGCGGAAGAGAGAGAACTGGAAGTAGGAGAGAAAGTTTTGGTGTTACTCCCTACTGAGAACAACCAACTGAAGATCGGATGGCAAGGGCCGTTTACCGTCCTAAAAAAGATTTCTAAGGCTAACTACCAGATCTCTATTGAAGGAAAGGGTAAGGTTTTCCATTTAAATCTCTTAAAGAGATACTTGGAAAAACCAGTGCCAACCTCCGACCATCTCCTGACGATCGCCAAAACTGACGAAGATGACGATAGTGGCAGGGATATTCCACCGCTATCACAGGAAATCTTTCAAAAATGTCAGAAGCGGCGACGCTCTTTCAAGCGCGCATATGAGACATTCCGGGGGAAGTAAACTTTGAGGAGTGGACTTGAGTAGGAATTGGACAGAGATGGAGGGGGAAGAGGAGAGGGAAGAAGACAGACACCCCGAAGCTACGGTTATAGGAAATTAAACTCCATAACGTAGACATGGAGTGCTTCCATATCTTAAAGGGGGGAGGCTCTGTCACGTAGGGTTTATATTCATTTAATTTCCTACATTTTCTTCCTATTCTTTCACCAAATTCTCTCTTTATTATCTCTGTATTTCCTTTTTCCTGTATATTTTTCATCCATTCGTTTTGCGTATATTATTTTCATATAATTCGCAAACTTTACCTGTTTTCCTTTCTCTTAAACTGAGAATCGCGCTAGGACGATATTACGTAGATGTCAGGGCTGCAGGGCGTCAGAAGGCGTGATAAGTCGGTTCGCTGAACATAGGACGTAGCAAATCGTCTACATTCTCACCGAGCGCGCGAGCTTC
Source organism: Oreohelix idahoensis (assembly GCA_024509875.1). Lineage (NCBI taxonomy): Eukaryota > Metazoa > Mollusca > Gastropoda > Stylommatophora > Oreohelicidae > Oreohelix > Oreohelix idahoensis. The sequence continues at coordinate 160,635 of JAMPIV010022310.1, read as the reverse complement.
TTCTCGGCATTAGTCCCGGTGAGGTGTGATACTTTACATCTGCACCGGTCAGTATCCAGACATTTGTCTGAAAAATCCCAAACTGACACGGCGCTCACTTGGGCCATGGTCAGCTGTAGTGTGAAAACTGCCCTACAATGGAGTCAGGCTGTCTGGGATTTGAAACTGACACGCGTACATCGTGGTCAGTAGGTGACAGTTACGACACGCGTTAAGCGGACGTAAATGTTGGGAGTAGGGGAGATAATTTCGCTTGGCGAAGTAAGTTTGGGCCCTTTGTCTGATTTTAAGATATTGGCCAAGTTTGAAACTTTAATTTCATTCTCGCTCATAGACTCCACAGTAGATAGGTCGCTCGAAAAACAGAATAGCTGTTAGCGAAGATCTCAGTTTGTTTCGGCAATTTGTCGAACTTCTAGACTTCCAGAAATATTTTTTCAGCATTTTTATTCTTAAGTTGTGCGACTACCTGTAATTCTGTGGTTGAGGTAATTAATATGATAGATATATAGATTTTGTGAGTGTTAAAGTGTTAAATCGCTTAATTCATTTTAATCTATTTCTTTAGCGCAGAAGAGAAATAAAGGGGTAGGCTATTATATTTTCTAGGGAAGCATTCAGTGGAAAGCAGAATAAAATTAAAATTTCTAGCTTATAACGGCAATTGTAGCTATTTATAAATTTAATTTAACTGCTAATACTCAGTCGAGTGTATTTTTCTAAACTAACTATAAACTCTAGAATCGAGCCTCATGAATGATGACGGGATACGCACGTGTTCCTAATTTATGAGGAATGCTGATTTTTTAAATATAACTTACGTCACGGGAAGTTTAAATGATAAGCAAAGCTCTCTGCTTGCAAGTTTAAATGTAAGTTTTAACCAGTACAGATTCTGTTTATTATATTATATGTGTTATTTTTCCTCCACACAGTGAAAGTTTTGGGGTGACCCTAACTTTACCAGCACCTAGTAGTAGTTTCCATACTTGTGAAGAAATAGACAGTCCTTATTTTGAACCACGTGGGTTTTCTCAAGTAACACTGATCTGACGGTGCAAGTTAGACAGAAATACTAATATCCCTATAACGGGTTTTTCAAAGACTGTAATGATAAATACTGGACCTTGGAGCCAGCACTTAATTTCTTCTAGAAACTCTATATAATTTGCTGCCTGGTGGCGTGAATATTAACAATCATTTCCCGACTAGATTATATCTTGTGGACAAATCTGTGGTGTGACTAAAGTGAATCCTATACTGAGGGAAGGCACCGACCTGACATTCATCATTTTTTAGAAACCTACGCTATTGACACTGTGCTCTGCTAACTCCCGCGCCTGGAATAATTGTTAGGTGACTTAATCAGACATTTGAACAAATTTGCATACCCAAGTAGTCGTTCCCGGAGACTCCGAGTTAATTACGTCTTTTGGAACTGGGGACTTCTTGGCAGAAGACTGCATTTTTTGAGTCTGTGTGAAAATCTAAAATCAATGTGTTCCAAGAGGCAGCGAGCAAAGTCGTGAGTACCTGAATGAGAAGCCATGGCGGAATGAATGAGTGTACGCTGGTCTGAGTGATATTTTCACTATTATATCTTTGACACCCTGTTGCTGTCCTAATTTTTTTTTTCCCAATCTGCATAATTTGTTGCTAAGGCTAGAGTTCTTGTGTTTTTGTCTTAGGTTAAATCAGATTTTTTTTTCAAACTCTGTGCATATAATTACGAGATAAAACAAAGAAAAACTCTTAGACTCAAACCCTATGTATCTGTGACTCTGGCGCCATCATCTGTTCTCTTAACGGGGCCGGGCTAAACCTAGAGTTAACACCATAACGGGGCTATCATCCTTGCAACATTTCCTTGAAGTTTTGTGACTATGTGTATATGTATTTTCCTTGATGTACTTTCTTTGATGTTGTGAGCCGATTTTTCCTGATAATAAAATCGCTCTTGAACTTAATAATCGTGTTTGGTCAGCTCGTTCTAGATAATATATATATATATCATTGTTATAGTTTTCCCACGTCTGTGTGTTTACCTGTCGTCACGTGTATGTGCGTGCCTGTGAGTGATAGAAATATACGTAATATGTATATTGGTGTAGTCTGTCTGACGCTGTAACAACTGTTGTAGAAGATAGGTGAGAGAGAGAAGAATTCTTTTCGCTTTCAGAGACAGCCACTATATCAAATCTATCATCTCACGTGTGTGGGAAATTCTATTACCTTTCACTAACTCTCACTGAGTCTATCACCTATTCAAACCTATTCAGAAGGGACCAAACCTAGTCTTAATTCTCCTATCGGAAATCTACGACAGTTGCTTGTATAAATACTTATCACAACCAGCCCCACATCTGCTGTGTGAGTGATTGTTGCTTGTATAAAAACTTATCACAACTAGCCCCACATTTGCTGTGTGAGTGATTGTTGCTTGTATAAAAACTTATCACAACTAGCCAAACATATGCTGTGTGAGTGATTGTTGCTTGTATAAAAACTTATCACAACCAGCCCCACAGCCAAAAGATGTTAACATTTATCACATTAATTGTTTTATCTATTACAAAGATAAAGCCAGTCCCATGTCAAAGATTACAACACGGAAATGAAGTGTTAAAAGCTTCACCATGAAAGGTTCAGCTTTTATAAAGTTATGTGACCCGTTCCCTTCCTCGATGCCTTTTCCTTCCATACATTAGGAGTACAGTCGAGTGTCCATTTATAGCTAGGTAAACTTGAATGTGCCACCGTCAGGATTAAGCCCCAAATCCAGGTAGTTGTGCCACAGAGGAAAGCGCTCTGACTGCTTGGCCAATCGAAAACTCACTTTATCTGTTTGTGTAATATCAATGTATTATATTGTAGTGCTATTCATCATTATGATCAGGAAAAAACTATCATTTTAGAACACAGTTCTTGGGAAAAGAGATTTGCTATACCAATTAACTCCTGAAGTTACATAGGCCTAAGTTAACCATTAATCTATAGACTATGTGACATAATGGCCATCTCAAGAAGTGAAGTCAGACGACAATAACGGTAATATATGGATAAAATGGTACGAATGAATAGGACTAACGTCACAAACAGATTAATTAATGACGTCATAAAGAAAATAATATTTGGTACATAACCACATTTTTAGTAAAGAAATTAAAAAAAAAGATGTATCAGAGTACATTCAAACGAATTATTCAATAAACGGTTTTATTCTTGGTACAGTTTCTGAAAGAGACACCTCTCATAGCATTTAAGACTCCAATTTGTTTGTGTGGCCCAAAAGTCAAGATTCATAGAGAATTCGGCAGCTACTTCACTTTGTGAGAATTGATGTCTTGCATTCATCTACCGCTAATGTCGAATCCATATTGGCACTGAAAAAACTTATTATGAAAATTAGAAGAGAGAACAAATGAATATAAGACGATTGCTTATATTTCTAGACTTTGGCCTACCTCAAAGTTATTTACCAAATACTCTGCGTAACCCTGCCAAACGTTTCTCTATCCCAGGAACACCTGCTCTACAGGTACTTAAAATCCCATATGTCCGATACGTAAGTCTATGCTATCTATTCTGACGTCTATTATATTAACTGTGAATTTCTCGCATGAAGTATGTAGAGCTAGGTAGAATATTCCCACGGTTCTATAGAAACAAATAATATGCTTGTATGCAGCATTGTCACCTTAATGAATATGGGTTACTTTCTAAATCATGTAAGTAGAGAATCAACTTATCCAAGTTAGAACAACACAGTATCTTAGAAGACATGAATGTAGTAGCTGTCTGGTTAAACATCTCTTGGTGTTTGGAGGACCCACCTGTAAATTATGAAAGTCACTAAATAAAGTTGTCATATATCCAAAAACAAAAACTTCATTATGAATGGGTTTTTCTGTAACTGATGTTTCTCTTCATTGTCAAATTTATGTCTGTGCGTATTTACAATAGAGCTGGTCGTAGACCCGTTTTCTATGATGTTTTGTAATACAGTTTGTTCAGACCCGAGTGGAACAGTCCCAGTTACAACGGTTTAGTCACACCTGCAGATTTGGAGAAGAACGGCTATGTGACAAAACGTTTGTACATGTACTTTTGAGCCCATCTCTCACTTCTTCATCCGCTTTTTATTTGGCATATTTTATGCACCTTCATTAATATTTTTGCTATAAAGCGGCTCACAGACTTGTTTACGTTTAGCCAGGTTGATTACACAGGTCAGCGGTAATACGTTTATCACTTGAGTCGTCTAGCCACCTTTGATAGGAGTCAAACTCTATTGACACAATATGGTCTCGTACAATAGATCAATATAACGCCATTTTGTCTGCCAGAGAAAGCGGTCTGAGGCATGGGCGAAAACACAGGCGATAATTAGATAGTTGCTTGCTCGGGGCCATCCTTGTGTAATTATTACAGATGACCTAGCAGAGGAGACAATCTGGGCGGAAAGTATTAGTCAAGCCTGAGTGCACCGATAGTGCCTATGAGTTTAGCATAAAGATGCAAGCGGAAGTATTACAGTTTTATTAGAAAGAGGTCACGCGATGGAATTTTTAAATGTAATATTTTAAAACACGCGTGGGTATTGTGATTAAAACACCCCTACCAATTTAGTGCAAAAGAGATTGGATTGGTGTAAAGTGAGAGCCGGAATACACAATGGTTCTCACTGACAAATTCGTCGGAATTACAATCTGGAATTTTGAACTGAAAATTGGAAATATAATCTAGCAAAATCGGAGTCACAGATCAGACTGCATCGCCCTGTCATGCTAGCAATTTACCAGAGCCAAAAAGAGATGGAGCGGACACAGGATTCCAGAATTATAAGTGAGAGATCAGAGTATTTGGGTAACTTTAAAACTTAAAAAATAAACCAGCATTTATAAATACAAAGACAGGAAACTTAGAAGACCAGGATCGAAGTAAGTGGTCAACTTAAAAACTTAAAAAATTTAACCAGCATTTATTAAATATCAAGACTGGAGACCTAAGGAATCAGATCACCAGTCCTAAGAGGTATACAACAATTCCAGACCAAGTGATTCCAAAGCATCTAACCTAAGTTGCTTGTGTCCATTCTGAACTGGGCCAGGAAATTGTGTTCCCAAAATTTGCTTTTGGTAAGTGGAACGAAGCTATCAGACGGTTTATAGAACGAAGCTATTAGACTGTTCGTATAACAAAGCTATCAGACAGTGAAGTGTCATCATTACTGAAGAACTGTCGAAACCACGGATGCAGTAATCATCGATGTTAGGCTAAGTGCTTAACAAAAGGCAACAGCAAAGAATATTAACATTCCTCTATCCAGTCTCTATGAAGATAACACTTTCATTCAAAATTCACCACCATTTCAACCTGTGAAAACTAATTGATTATTAAATTTGTTAGATGTTATTTTAAAACACAACTATCATAATTGATTCGGTAATTACATGTATGGAAGCAAACGTATGTGCAAGACTTTTTAATATATATTTACACTTAGACATATATTTACATATATAGAGCTAATTCTTAGAAAAGAATTTCGCTAGATTTATACCAGCTGGGGGCTTGAACGGGCTAAAACCTTTGCTTAATTCTTCATAAAAGGCGGCGAACCGATATAAATTAACAATTGCCCTGCCAATACAGCACTGTTCTTGACTTTGCAAATATCTTATGAATACTCGCTTGATATAAAAGCGACATTACACTTCTATCTACAACACTGCCAAGAGTAATCGTGTGCGAAGGTAGACAACTTTGACGACCTATTTTAGATACTTTTGAGTTTTGGCTCCTGTTGGACCACTACTGCAGAGCTAAGGGGAGGCAATCCGTCACAGGCTACCACGACACATATGGGAAACCAAAAGCCAGGGATGAAGATCTCCAGGACGACCAAGAATTCGCAAGGAGAACAACATTAGACAATCCCTGATGGACCGAGGACTGGACTGACACCAGGCCAAAAGATATACATCTTACTGGATAACATGGCGCTCCCTCTGGCTAACCTCTACACACCAAGGTAGAAGAGGTTTGTTTGTTTTGTTTTAAGGACTATCTACATTGTACACGGAAAACTCCATTAGTGGTCCGATCTCCTGCTTTAGCTCACAAGGAGAATCTCGGCACAGTGCACGAATTCCAAAGCATCGGCGAGCATCCCAATGTGTGTATACAGGAATCACACATTCTATAAATATTTTTGTATCGGGTAGGTTTTCTTAACTGTGTAAACTCTGGTACGGCAGCGGCCGTGTGACCTACTCTTTACGATTTCCTTCTGCCGAGTAATTTTTAACGTGCGAAAATTGCACACAGGACCTACTATTTTTTTCGCCCTGTTCCAATAAGGCTAGCCAACCGATCTCACTACTCAGGGAATCAAAGGGGAGTAAACCATTATTAGCACAAAGTGGTTATGAAAATCAAAGCCTAAAATCCCACCCCCTGCAGACCCAAGTAGAACAGTCCCAACTAAGATGGTATGGCCATGTCTGCAGAATGGGAGAAGATCGGCTACCACGACAAGCATGGGAAACAAAGAGCCAGAGATACAGACCCCCAGGACGACCCAGAGTCCGCTGGGAGGACAACATTAGACAATCTTTGAAGGACCGAGGGCTAGAATGGAACCAGGCCAGGAGGAAGACAGCCGATAGGATAGTCTGGCGCTCTCTCTTCCATACCTCTACACCTCACGGTAGAAGAGAAACGACTACGTAAGTAAGGTTCTGAAAAAATTCCATCAAGAATATTCCCTGTACAGGGAACCGACCCAGTTGTCTTCAGAACTAAATGCGGACGCCATTCCACTTAGCCACTCCGGTCCTCGGGATAGGAGAAAACCGACCAAGTAAGAAAATGTGTTTAAAGGATTGTCGAAGTGCGCTATTTGGCGCCGATGAAACATTTCGATGTGCACATCTGCGACTGCAAGAAGGTGCAGTGAAAACAAATTATCATTAAATGTGGCAGAAGATATAAGTGTCCACTTCTTTAACTTGCGCATCCAACTCCATATTATTTAAAGTATTTTTATTCTAAACATAGTAAACATTTTTTTTTAATAACGTAACAAATGTACTAATAAAAATAAGAGATGCACTTGTGCTCTACATAAATATGTGTACTGATTTGATAAAAAATAAATAAAAAATGATAATCTGTTATTTAGTTTAAAATTTTATTAATAGTTGAATGGTTCCCGTTAGGATAAAAAATTGGATGGTTTCCCCTAAATTATATCTGCTCCTTAAAGTATCATATGGTTAAGTTTATTTTTTCATTTTTTTTTTCACTTTTTCCGACATTGGACATCACGTCAAAACTTGACAAGAGGTGTGATCTCTCGGTTATAAGTCGGCACTTTTATTAACCATGTAAAGGTTTATTTCTGTGAAGGACTGCTAGCTGGATGTTTGGCCGTCACGTCATAAGTTTATTCAAGTGTTGCTGCTTATTCCATCAATATACTTATTTATTTATATTTTCTAAGTGTAATGATTTGACCTCTATATCTATTATTGCTAGTGTACCGACGTTTCGTTATAAGTACTACTAGCCAAAATGAAGATCCATGTGTGTTTTTCGTTTCCTTTTGGGTCTACCGATAGTGTGGTCTTCCTTAAGTCCAGCTGATTTATGACTTAATCAATGCCGATTTGATGAATGGTGTCTAAAATAGCAATAAGTAATTCTTTTTTTGGATTGTTTATTATTTGACTGTGTTGATTTATTTCATATGTCAGTGATAAACTGTCTCTCTTGTTCTACGGTTTTGGTTCGTTGTTGGTTTACGGTCTGCTTTATTTTTCTTAATATTAATAATTTAACGAAACATATCTGAAATAGTTGCAATTCTCCTCCAGTCAGACCATCCGTTGTTCTGTGAGTATTACTAATCTATTCCAGTTAGATCGTCTGTAGCTCTCTCAACATTACAGATCTGTCCCAGTTATCTCAGCCCATCTGTAGTTCTGTCAACATTACAAATCTGTCCAAGGATGATCATCTGTAGTTCTGTAAACATTAGAAAATATGTCCCAGTTATCTCATCCCATCTGTAGTTCTGTTAACAATATAAATATGTCCAAGTTAGCTCATATCATCTGCAGTTCCTTCAACATTACAAATCTGTCCCAGGCATTCATCTGTAGTTCTATCAACATTACAAATATGTCGCAGTTATCTCACCCCATCTGTAGTTCCGTCAACAATACAAATCTGTCCTAGTAAGCTCAGCTCAACTGTAGTTATATCAGCAATATAAATCTATCCAAGTAAGCTCAGCTCAACTGTAGTTATGTCAACATTACAAATATGTCCAAGTAAGCTCAGCTCAACTGTAGTTATGTCAAAATTACAAATCTGTCCTAGTAAGCTCAGCTCAACTGTAGTTATATCAGCAATATAAATCTATCCAAGTAAGCTCAGCTCAACTGTAGTTATGTCAACATTACAAATCTGTCCCAGTTAGCTCAGCTCATCTGTAGTTCTATCAACATTACAAATATGTCGTAGTTATCTCACCCCATCTGTAGTTCCGTCAACAATATAAATCTGTCCCAGTAAGCTTTTAGATCAACCGTAGTTATATCAACATTAAAAATCTGTCCCAGTAAGCTCAGCTCAACTGTAGTTATATCAACATTACAAATCTTTCCCAGTAAGCTCAGCTCAACTGTAGTTATGTCAACATTACAAATCTGCCCCAGTTAGCTCAGCTCAACTGTAGGTATGTCAACATTATAAATCTGTCCCAGTTAGCTCAGCTCAACTGTAGTTATGTCAACATTACAAATCTGTCCCAGTTATCATAGCTCATCTGTAGTTATATCAACATTACATATCTGTCCCAGTAAGCTCAGCTCAACTGTAGTTATATCAACATTACAAATCTTTCCCAGTAAGCTCAGCTCAGCTGTAGTTATGTCAACATTACAAATCTGTCCCAGTTAGCTCAGCTCAACTGTAGTTATGTCACCATTATAAATCTGTCCCAGTTAGCTCAGCTCAACTGTAGTTATGTCAACATTACAAATCTGTCCCAGTTATCTCAGCTCATCTGTAGTTATGTCAACATTACAAATCTGTCCCAGTTAGCTCAGCTCAACTGTAGTTATGTCAACATTACAAATCTGTCCCAGTAAGCTTAGCTCATCTGTAGTTATGTCAACATTACAAATCTGTCCCTGTTAGCTCAGCTCAAATGTAGTTATGTCAACATTACAAATCTGTCCCTGTTAGCTCAGCTCATCTGTGGTTCCGTAAAGATTGTGAGGAATCAGTTGTGCACTTTTATAACGTTCATCCTCTTCGGCAGTATCACTTCTGTTCATCATTTTCTTAACCGATCGTCCTATTCTTTGACATATTGTATGCACCTACATTCTGCCCTAACCGCTCCCAGACTTGTTTACGTTTCGCCATGTGAATCGTCGTAACCTAATTAGGCAAGTCCGCAATTAATTTATCACCTAAGTCGTCTTGTCACCTTTGATAAAGTCGATCTTTATTGACACAAGATGGTAGAGCACGATCGATGAAAAGAAAGCCATATTGTCTATCTGAGAAATCCGTCTGAAGGATTTACCCAAACACAGTTGATAAGACGTAATCGTTTCCGCTGGCCCATTGTTATATAAATATTACCGATAATGTGTCTTTGGAGACAATATTGTGAGAAAGCATCTAATTAGGAAATGTTGACATTTGTTTTTGAGTTTGCAGAACAAAGCAATCGGAAGTATTACTTTCTAATTAGAAAGTGGTCACGCGTTGGAATTTTAAAATTTGGTATTTCAAAACACGCGGGGGATATAATGATTTAACACCCCGACAATTTAGTTCTAAAGAGTTTACCATTGGCTTAATGTGAGAGTTGAAACAGACTTTGAATTTCATTGGCAAATTCGTCGGAAGTGCAATCTGGGATTTTAACTGAGAAATGAAAATATAATCTAGCAAAATCGGAGTCACAAATCAGACTGCATCGCTACGTCAAGCTAGCAATTCACCAGAGCCAGAGAGAACGGTCGGACAAAGGTTTCCAAAATTAAAATTATGAGTGACAGATCGAAGTATTTGGGCAACTTTGAAACCCGCAGTTGTAAATACCAAACTGGAAACTTAAATGACCAGGACAGAGTATTTGGGCAACTTTAAAACTTAAAAGTAAACACGTATTTGTAAATACAAAGACTGTGGACCTAAAGAATCAAATCACCCGTCATAAGCGAAAAATTAAAATTTCCCAGACCAAGTCATTCGAAAGCATCAACTTGCGGTGTCTATTTTAACTGTGCCAGGAGATTGTGTTCCCAAAAGTTACTTTTGGGTAAGTGTAAACATTTATTTTACCATGTGAATTTGACATGTTTTCCTTGTTAAGTGGTTATATATGAGGCTGGCAACCTCAAAATATGAAAATAGTATATTCATAAACCATTACAACAAGCGCTGGTGTTTGGTTTTTGCTAAAACTCGAAAGCAGCAGCAACCCCAGACTTCGAATGGAGCAGTTATGAATGATAATTACGTCACATGTGCCTAGAATGAATAATATCATTTTGTGACATATATGTACCTTGTTAATTGTAAGTTGGGCTAATCATTGCAGTCACGCTGTCCAAGCACATATTATCCCAGTTCAATAACCAGAAGAATAACGGTAGTTTCTAATCATATTGAGGACATAATCAAAGAGTTGCACTGTGTATACTCAGGGAGAATAATTATTCAGAGAGGCTAACATTGGTAGCTGGACAGCGAGACAATGCGTCTGTTAATTTGCAACCCACAAATGTACTTGGCTTAGGCATTTGTTCTTTTTACTTTGTCTAAAGTTCCTGGAACGAGTCTATCAGACTGTACATGGTACGAAGCTGCAAGTCTAAAGTTCCTACGCCACTAGCTGTGAGTTAACAGCAGGGAATCAACACTAACCGCCTACATTAGACGAGTTGTGTAAAGAAGAGCCCGAATCACAGAATAATTGTCGAAATCACGGCTGCAGGACTCACTTAGACCAGCTGAGTTTATTAAGGAAACAGCAAGAGGACAATTATTTTTATAAAATCCTCAACCCAAGTCTCAGTGAAGACAATTTTATTTACATCTAAAATTCACCATCATTCCATCGCTATTTTAACCTGTCAAGACTAAATCATATATTCTGGAATATTTTGATGACTACGTTGAATGTCTAGGGTTATGATAGTGATGAAGTGTATGTTCACAACAACCAACAGACAGATAAACAATTTAATTTAATCCACAATACTTTACAATACTGTGACACTCACATACATAGAACACTCTATAAGACTATCTTAATAAGTCAAGTGTTAACTTTTAAAATATGTATTAATTCCTTTCAATAATAGATATCCTGATTCAACTACAAAGTGAATCAGGAATCACAATCAAATGTAATCACAAGTTGTATGTACACAATTTATAGATAGGATCTTTGTATTGACATATAATATTATTACAATATGTGTGTAAGTAGTGATGTAGTACTATGAGGTAATACTGGCTTTTAAAGCTAGGTTGTTGTTTGTCATCATGACTTCATGTGTTTGTTACTGGTGGAAATAATATTGGAAAAGTTCACAGTTTCTTTTTATTTGAAAACAAATAACTGTCCCTCTTGATTTAATGTACAGTAAATTTTAGAAAGGGGTACACAAGATTGAGCTGCTCTGGCCAACGAAATCTTATCTTCTGTGTGGGCGGCAGGAAAACTGTCTCCTCTGCTCGCTTGCTTCGCAGTTATCTTGAAAAACAACACTGGTCGATATCTTGAAACAGGAGTATGCTACCAGCCTCTGGATTCAGCAAAACTCAGACCAGGTGCTACTTGAATACTTCAGTACCACGGCCCCTGAAATAAGAAGGTTGAACCTCCTACTTCAGAACTAATTTATAATCTATTTCCACACTGAAGCACAAGACATAACAAACCCCGAGTTCAGCGCGGTAGGCCAACTGCTAGCTTCTTATGTAACAATATACACCAGTATTCCTCTCCCTAATGGTTAAAAGGTCTCTGCAATTCCAGCATTAATTCCTTCTATACAATAAGATAGGTGTCATAGTACTATTTGGCAATCCCATATATGCCTATGCAGTTATACTCCTCTCCAACAAGTTTTGTTCATGGTGGAGCAATATCTAGGCCTTGCCTCATGTTTGCTACTGAACCACACACACACAGACATAATGTATCAATTCACATTCAATTTTCATCTAAAAGAGATCAAATATGTCTAGCTTACCACAATTCAAGGAAATATTAAACAAGTACGTTGACTGGCGATGAGTTATGGCACAATTCCGATCTGCCTCTGTCCCAGGCTTTTATTAGAAAAATATGAGCTGGTTCTCAACGCACTTGCTTCTACAAAGTTTTTTTTCAAAAAAGTGGCCCTGAACAGACGCTTCTAATTGACTATATCAAATGGACTAGCCAATGAGACCATGTTTACAAACGCCTTTGAAAAAATTTACCCTTCCTACCGTTTCCATTAACAACCAAAAATAGTATTTGCAGTCGACTAATCATGTTTCGCCTTACATATTATTCTAGCCAATCAAATCGGATCTAACGTGGTGACCTCATTTCCCTTAAAGCAGTGTCCAAACACGCCATTATGAGCAAATATGATCCTGTGTTGTCAGACAACACCACTATAGTATTTTGGCTATAATTTGTTAATTACTAGACTATTGGCATAACACCTAACATATTCTTTGTCAGCAAGACCTAAGGCACCCAAACATATAAGTTTAATGGAGCCAAGTGGATTCTTTACAAATATGTATTATTCTAGGATAGTCGTGTTTTTGTTTTTGTATTTACTGTCTTAGAACCGCCACCTGTTCTGCCTTTTCGACTGTTCTGTCAGTATAAAGTCAGGATTTCAGACATAAAACAGTATTGTGTCATGTTTCCTAATAAGCATTAACCATGTTTTTTAAAACCTTACCTCGTATTGGTAGTGTTTTTTGTCCCTGTTTATTTGAAAAAAGCAAGTCTGCATGCCTTTCGCGTGGGGTGGCACTAATTTATATATCGCGAGACGACGTGGTAGCATTGCATGCGTTTCTCCGTACATTTCTCTCCCCCTCTTCTAAGCCCGTCTGTCATTTAGTTACGCAGTGTATATAATGACATTAATGTAATATTAAATCTAGGTCATTACGCAGTGTGTATCAAGGTCGTATAAGAAATATAGTACCAGTTTTATTTTTAGAAACGCGTGTATTTGATGCAGTAGGCTTTACTAGCAAACGTGAAAGCGTTACAATTATGCAGACGAAGCATAAAAAGGGGTTTTCTTGTTTAGCTAGTATGACGTTCTATAACACAGGCGTACGCTATTGTGACCGCACTGTTCTTTTACCATTCTTCTTTCCTTTTATTGAATTACTTCGTTAGGCTTTACATTTACTTTCTAATTTAGATATGTGGATTTAGAATTTCACGAGAAATTCTCCCCACTTAAAACAGACATCACATGTCAGTCTATAATTCTATATACACATAGAGAAATTTGATATTATTCCTGGGGCTTACGGTGATTCTCATCACACGGATGGCGGCTTAGAAAATCCGCACCCAGGTTAGTTTTTCCAGAAATATATTCTATGCTGAACTGAAATGGCTGCAAAAGTAAGGACCATCTGAGTAACCTCCAATTTTCATGCCTAGCCTGCGCTAGAAACGACAAGGGTTTGTGATCCGTTTGCAACTTGAATGCCTTCCCATACAGATAAATATTGAATTTCTTGATCGCCCATATTACTGCAAGACATTCTTTTTCGCTAGTTGAATAATTTGTTTCAGCTTTATTCAACTTTCTGCTAGCATATGCCACTGGGGTTAATTCCCCATCCAGTGCATCTGATTTCTGTAACAGGGTCGCGCCCAACCCGATATTACTTGCATCCGTTCTCACAGTGAATTCTTGACTTAAGTCAGGTAATTTCAAAATAGGTTTGCTTTTGAGCTTTCCTTCAATTCCTGGTATGCCAATTCACACTGTGCTGTCCAGGTAATTCGATCTGGATTTCCTTTGCGTGTCAAATCAGTTAACGGTGCACATATGGAATTAAAGTTTTTGATATACTTTTGGTAGAAACCACATAATGAGACAAAGGATCTCACGTCTTTCTTGGTTTGTGGTCTCGGGGCTTTCTTTAGTTTCTCTAAATTCTTGGGGTCAGGGGTCATGTTTCCCTGATGGACTGTGTGTCCCAAGAATTCTAATTCTTTACATCCAACACAACATTTGGTTGGTCGGGCTGTTAAATTCGCTTCTCTAAGTCGATTAAACAGCATGTTCAGAGAGTCAATGTGTTCCTCAAATGTTTCTGTTGCTATAAGGATATCATCCATGAAGTTTGTGATGCATGGATTATTCAGAGGATCCAACAATTTCCTCATCATTCTAGAGAAGACACTAGGCGCATTCTTCAATCCAAATGGCAATCTGTTAAACTCATAGTGTCCCTCTGAGGTACTAAAAGCTAGGTACGGTCTAACCTCAGGCTTTACTGGAATCTGATAGTATCCTTTGCTCAGATCCACTTTTGAGAAATATTTAGCTTTATTTAGCCTGGCAAAAAACTGATTTGTATCCGGCAATGGATCCACCTGACTTTCTGTGATAGCATTCAGTCTCCTGTAATCTATACAGAGTCTATGTTCTCCAGAGGGTTTCCTTAAGAGCACCACACTGAAACTATACGAAGATTCACTGTGTGAAATTATTCCTTCCTTCAACAAATAGTCTATCTCTTCCTTCAAGGCTTTCTCCTTAGCAAAAGGAATCGAATAGGCTTTCATACAGACAGGTGTGGGGTCTATCAGTTTCATATCATATTCCAATAAGTTTGTATGCCCCGGTCGGTCCGTTAACACCTCTGTATGGTCATCTAGAACCTGTTGCACTCTCTCCTTCTGAATTTTTGTTAAATGTGTACTGATTTTCACCTGTGCCGCTGTCTCACAGGGATGTAATGGATATTCAAATGATGAAATTGGTTCCTTTTTCATCTCCATTGCAATAGACAAGGTCAACAAGTGTGTCTCTTCCTGATTTTATCTTTCCAAATATTTCTTCAGGAGATTCACATGATAGATTTTTTCTTTCCCCTTCTTATCTATCTAATAATTTGTTCTAGACACCTTCTCTAGAACTGTATATGGACCTTGCCATCCAATTTGTAACTTATTCTGGCTAACGGGTAGAAGAAGCAGTACCTTCTCTCCCACAGCCAAATCTCTGTCTTTAGCTTTCTTGTTGTAATAGGCAGCATGTTTTTTCCTGGCTTGTCTCAAATTTTCATTGGCAAGTTTCCAGCCAGTTTTTAAACGAGTGGTCAGCTCATTCACATATTGGTATGAGGATGTAATATTTTCCTCTGCCTTTTCATCAGTCCACGTTCTTAACAGAGCTTCGAGTGGACCTTTTATTGGCCTTCCAAATAATAATGTTGCCGGGGCCATACCGGTTGAACTATGGGGTACCTCCCGATAAGCAAAGAGGGCGGCGTGAAGGTACTGGTCCCATGTATCTGGTTTTTCATGTGCCAACTTTCTCAGGATCGACATCAACGTACCATTAAATCTTTCCACTTGGCCGTTCCCTTGGGGATGGTACAGACTACAATGGAAGTGTTTGGCCTGGAAGATCCTGACAACTTCTTCTGTTAGTTTCCCCTTGAACTGAGTGCCATTATCCGTCAAGATTTGGTTGGGAAAACATAACCTTGTGAAAATTGTGAGTAATGCCTCTGCCACATGTTTAGAGGCAATGGATGACAGGGCTACCGCCTCTCCCCACATAGAACAAGTGTCCACCAGAGTCAGAATGTAGCTGTTCCTCCTCTTGGTTCGAGTGAGAGGTCCCACAATGTCCACGGCAACTCTCTCAAATTGTGTTCCCACTATGGGCATTTCCCCTAGAGTTGCGGGTGCAGTCCAATGCTTAGGTGCTACTCGTTGGCACTCTGGACAGGATTTTACATATCGTTTGATATCTTCAGTTATCCCTGGCCAGAAATAGTGACAAGCTATACGCTGTCCTGTTGCGCTGATCCCCATATGACCACTGAAGGGAATCGCATGCCCTAGTTCCAACACTTTAGTCCTATATGAAGTGGGAAGGACCAGCTGTCCGTGACCATTGGATTCAGATCCAGCCTTCCTATAAATCAATTTGTTCTTCATATAAAATTCTCCCTTGCCTGGAGGTGTATGACATTTGGGCAACTTCTTGAAACACGGCTTGAGTGTTTTGTCCTCCGTCTGTGCCTTTCTCATCTCATCTGGATGAGTATTTATGGGATGTTCCTCCTCCTGTTTAGACTGTGATCTGGTCTGCACCGTTGCCAATATCACAGGTCTCTTGGGATTCCCCAGGAAAACATATCTACACCCCAATATCAGAGGGTACATTGGTTCATTTATCACTGCTGCTTTGATTATTCCCTCCACATATCGCGTTTTCACATGTATCTTAGTGATAGGGAGTGTCATGGTCGCTACTTCCTTGGTTGCAGCTTGAATCTCCACTGTTTCTGTGGTGTATTGATCTGCTTGCACCAGGTGAGAACTCACAACTGAATCATAATCTAAACCTGTATCATATAAGCACCTTATGGTGACACCATTACAGATTACATCTTCACACACTGGGGTGTGGTACGGTTCCTGTAGTTCCTCAGGTTTGACCTTTGTTCCCTTCTTCCCAGATTTCATGGCAGCAAAACGAGGAGTTTTATTCCTACAATTTTCAGTGGTATGATTGTTCATCTTACACTTTGTACACCACTTCCTTCCTTGGTTGAAAGATTTTCTTTCATCAAATTTCCTTTCATCGAATTGTGGGGTTTTATTTTTATTGTCATACCGTGGCCTATCAAACTGGTGCTTACCTTTGTTCTGATCTCTAGGATCAAATTTATTAAAGTTCTGTGGTGCCTTAAAATTATCTACCTGTTTCTTTTTATTACCTGTTACCTCTGCTTGAGCTGCCTGATACCTTTCAGCGACATTTAGTAACTCACCCAGCCTCTCTGCACCTTGTTCCATGAGAAACTTTCTCAGGTCTGGAGCCATGGACTCTCTTAGTTGTTCTATAAGGATCATTTCCTTAAGATCTTGGGTTTTCCCCAGAGAAGTCCATTTCTCCAAGTATGTCTCTAACCGTGCAGAGAACTGGTGATAGGTTTCACCTGACAGTAGTTTAGCATTCCTAAATTTTTTTCTATAAAATTCTCCGTTCTTTTCATATCTTAACAAAAGAGCCTGCTTTAGCATGTCATAATTTTCTTGATCATCTCTGCTCATTTTGGCAAAAACTTCATAAGCTGTACCACGAAGCCCTTGTGATAACTTTAAGCTCCACCTTTCTCTCTCTAACCCATACGTGGTAGCTAATAGTTCATATCTATTTAGATAGCTCTCGATATCATCTTCTTTCTCAACAAAATGATCTAAATGAAAGTTCATAGCTGAGGTTGAGGCTCCCTGACGAGCAGAGGCATCAGAGGTAAAGGGACTGGCACCATTTTCAGGAGCATGGCCTTGAAATTCCAACTCCTTTAGTCGTAACTCGTGCTCCCTTTGTAATCTCTTATCTTCTGCTTCCCTCTGTGCAGCCTGCCTTCTTTCTTCTGCTTCCCTTTCTGCAGCTAATCGCTTGTCTTCCCTTTCGGCAGTCACTCTTTTTTCTTCTGCCTCCAATGCCCTAGCCTCCTTGTCAGCCTCAATCTGCAACCTCTTAAGCTATTTTTCAGTCTCTAACTTTTTTTCTTCAGCCTCAATCTGCAGCCTCTTAATTTCTTTTTCTGCCTGTAATATTCTTTCAGCTTCTTTTTCTAATCTTTTTTCTTCGCATTCAATAAATTTGTCACATTCAGTAGTGACATAAGCAATCATAACTTGCCCGTCCATTCCTAACTCTTTAGCAGCCTGCATAGCAGCAGATCGAAATTTTGCCAGGTCGGCCATTTTCTAACAGGCAAATTTATACAATGTCTAACTAAACAATTCAATCTATAACTAATTATCTAAGGACAACCACAAGCACTGAGAGCTCAACCTTATTTATTTTCCACCCAAGGATACCTTTTAATTTTTTATTATTCCCTGAAGTGAATTCACCCGTGTGTTACCGGGGCCCGAAAGGGGAGCAAAGAATAGTAACACTGCACCCTACCACGCATGTCGTAAAAAGCGACTAAGGAGGGTTGGGCATGGGGCTGTTTACCCCATCCCGTAAAAACTTCGCACAGTGGGCTGATCACCTGCTTGCCAACCAATCTGATTACGGAAACAATGATAGATTGTTTGGTCTGTTTTTGTTCTACAAAGACGCCACTAGGCGTGGTGGAAACCGCGATAGATTGATCAATTTGTTGTTGCCCTAAGACGCCACTAGGCGTACTGGCCACATACTGCTTTGCCGGTTGGTGGCTAAGGATGGAAGAAGAAGAAGAAGAAGAATTACCCCCAATATATATAATAGGAGAAGATTCAAAATTCCTGACAGGACCCCAATATATGTGGTAAAGTGGGATGATATAAATATTTATAGGGGACTTAGTGTACTGACTGAGATCAGCTGTGAAGGTATCTGTATCTAATAAGTGTGGTGTGTTACAGATGACCTTACTTTGTTACCACATTTAGACCTCAGTCAGACTTATTCTGGAATATTGTGATGACTACGTTGAATGTCTAGGGTTATGATAGTGATGAAGTGTATGTTCACAACAACCAACAGACAGATAAACAATTTAATTAAATCCACAATACTTTACAACACTGTGACACTCACATACATAGAACACTCTATAAGACTATCTTAATAAGAATACTACAGTAATTTTAGACGGGGAAATAAGAAGGTTGTACTGCTCCTTCTTCAGTTATCTTGAATTTATAATCTATTTCCACACTGAAGCACAAGACATAACAAACCCCGAGTTCAGCGCGGTAGGCCAACTGCTAGCTTCTTATGTAACAATATACACCAGTATTCCTCTCCCTAATGGTTACAACGCCTCTGCAATTCCAGCATTAATTCCTTCTATACAATAAGATAGGTGTCATAGTACTATTTGGCAATCCCATATATGCCTATGCAGTTATACTCCTCTCCGACAAGTTTTGTTCATGGTGGAGCAATATCTAGGCCTTGCCTCATGTTTGCTACTGAACCACACACACACAGACATAATGTATCAATTCACATTCAATTTTCATCTAAAAGAGATCAAATATGTCTAGCTTACCACAATTCAAGGAAATATTAAACAAGTACGTTGACTGGCGATGAGTTATGGCACAATTCCGATCTGCCTCTGTCCCAGGCTTTTATTAGAAAAATATGAGCTGGTTCTCAACGCACTTGCTTCTACAAAGTTTATTTTTAAAAAAGTGGCCCTGAACAGACGCTTCTAATTGACTATATCAAATGGTCTAGCCAATGAGACCATGTTTACAAAAGCCTTTGAAAAAATTTACCCTTCCTACCGTTTCCATTAACAACCAAAAATAGTATTTGCAGTCGACTAATCATGTTTCGCTTTACATATTATTCTAGCCAATCAAATCGGATCTACCGTGGTGGCCTCATTTCACCTAAAGCAGTGTCCAAACACGCCATTATGAGCAAATATGATCCTGTATTGTCAGACAACACCACTATAGTATTTTGGCTATAATTTGTTAATTACTAGACTATTGGCATAACACCTAACATATTCTTTGTCAGCAAGTCCTAAGGCACCCAAATATATAAGTTTAATGGAGCCAAGTGGCTTCGTTACAAATATGTATTATTCTAGGATAGTCGTGTTTTTGTTTTTGTATTTACTGTCTTAGAACCGCCACCTGTTCTGCCTTTTCGACTGTTCTGTCAGTATAAAGTCAGGATTTCAGACATAAAACAGTATTGTGTCATGTTTCCTAATAAGCATTAACCATGTTTTTTTTTAAAACCTTACCTCGTATTGGTAGTGTTTTTTGTCCCTGTTTATTTGAAAAAAAGCAAGTCTGCATGCCTTTCGCGTGGGGTGGCACTAATTTGTATATCGCGAGACGACGTGGTAGCATTGCATGCGTTCCTCCGTACATCTCTCTCTCTCTCTCTCTCTCTCTCTCTCTCTCTCTCTCTCTCTCTCTTTTCTGAGCATGTCTGTCTTTTAGTTACGCAGTGTATATAATGACATTAATGTAATATTAAATCTAGATCATTACGCAGTGTGTATCAAGGTCGTATACGAAATATAGTACCAGTTTTTTTTTTAGAAACGCGTGTATTTGATGCAGTAGGCTTTACTAGCAAACGTGAAAACGTTACAATTATGCAGACGAAGCATAAAAAGGGGTTTTCTTGTTTAGCTAGTATGACGTTCTATAACACAGGCGTACGCTATTGCGACCGCAATGTTCTTTTACCATTCTTCTTTCCTTTTATTGAATTACTTCGTTAGGCTTTACATTTACTTTCTAATTTAGATATGTGAATTTAGAATTTTACGACATAGGGCCTTAACAAAAATAATTCAGAGACGCAGTAAACAGTGGTAAGAGTTATGTTTAGGGGTTGAAATGAAGAACACACAGCCGTAAGTTCGACAGGATCTAAAAATATAATTCAGAGACGCATTTAGTAGGGGTAATGTTTACGTTTAGGTATCCTAAACCTAACCCTAACGACGTTGGCGACTTACTGGGATGACATCAAAGAAGACGGCCCACTGAGATTCATTTCAACCAGGTTTAAGTATCCTAAGCCTAACCCTAATCCTTACGACACTGGCTGGTTACTGGAATTATATCAAAGAAGGCGGCTCACTGTGCTTCATTTCAACCACCAGGGAGTTACAAGAACTATCTATTAGTAGATGTAGCAGGGGAAGCAACTGATGGTTTAAACAAGGACAGTTAGGTATAAGCAGTAAGATAAAGGGCAAGAAGGTTGTCTGAGGAAGGTGCACGTAAAACCTCCCGGAAGAAGGCTAGATTAGTGAATAGAGTTCACGGTGCACGCAATTAGAGTCAGTCTAGAAAAGAAATATTCCTGAAGCGCCAGTTAGACAGGCAGGTTGCTCGAACCTAGGTAACGGTTGTGCAAGGTGAACCAGCCATATAGACAGACATATGCTTGCTCATCGAAGATTGCTAAATCGATGATCTGTGGTGGACAGACTTAGCGGCATCATAAAGTAGAAGATAATAACTACACTAAGCAGACAAGTAAAGAACGAATTTATGAAGGAAATTCGTTACCAAGAGAATTGATCATCTTGACGAGGTATGTAGAGATTCTATAGCTAAGAAGTTCAGTGGGTCAGCCTTGTGAGGCCAGTGATAGTTAGAATATCATGAAAAGTATTCATCCCCGGAGATGCACGGTATTAACAATCAATACCCTGAATGTTATAATAATATATGAATAGACGATATTAATCAAGGAAGTTATAAATACTGAAAAAGACAGAATTATCAAAAAGAGCATAAACAAGAAAGCTCCGTAGTCATAATCAAGTAGACTTTGTATTCAATGAAATTGTTCTGCGAGGCCAAGTGTGATGGTCGATATGCTATATGACAACCAATGTACATCTTGTAAATAAACTGTGTTTCGACTAGATCAGGATTTAGCCATCTTCATGCAAAGTTACGTGGATAAATGTATTGGTGTGACACTCTGTCTGTTAATACGTTTCGTCGTTCACCGTTGAAGTAATGAACCTGGGTAGAAAAGAAGGTAGTGGCATACTTGAAACAATACAAGAGTAGGCTGCCACATAGACAAGCAATTCAAAATCATCACATTTTTCTGAGTTAAAAGAATAACGGATGACTGCTCATGATTCAGTATATTATCATTATTCCTGTAAGCATAGTGCACATTTGTTTCCTCAATTTAATGTTTATTTCTTATGTAATTTATTGACATGTCTTGTCACAGAAGCCCATGTATTATTTTAAAAGAAATGCCTGCCAGACATGTGCACCAGCTGGTTCTTGGTACGAGAAGAAAGACTGGAAACTTCATCAAGTGGAAAGTGAAGCAAGGTTGTGATATAAATTGTGAAGGTATTTACTTGTAAAACTTACTTTATGTTTCCCCTTGCCTAAACATATATACGAGTATTACATGTAATTTTTTTTTGGTCTCCATAAATATCAAATTTAGAAACATATTTCATTACTTACATGTATTGTTTTGCTTCTATCGTACTTTAAGGCAGAGTTTTTTTAATGCATGTTTATATTTGTATTTGATATTTTACTAATGTAAACACTTGCCTCTTTCTAGGAAGTTCAGATGTGATGGAGGCTGAGGCTGGTAGTGTTTTGTGAAGCTGGTCTCTGACACGATAGACATTTACTACTCCACCATGCTAAGTGATGGTAACAGCTAAGCATTCAAGCAGGTCATTAAAATTAAACCATATGGCCTTGAGGTTAAAATTATCAAAGAAATGTCAGTGCAAAGATCATGTTGGAAAAAAATGTATGCTGTGCCACGGAACGTAATTACTTATTGCTGCAATCAAAAATTGAAGCTTTAAAGATGTGGTTGCGGCTGACCGACAACTATCCCCATAATCAGTAATGTCCTGCTGGCCAAGATGTGTTTGTGAAGCAACCTCCTTAAGAAATGGATATGCTACTGGGTATAACACATTTACTCACACACCCCTAGCCTTTAAACTGTTGAATACAACACTTGATACAAAAATATGACAGGTTTACAAATCTGAAACTGTTGAGTTCCTGTGAAAAAAAGGTTGCCCAAAACTCAAATGAGAGTCTTCATTCAGTAATTTGGAGTAAAGTGCGAAAGCAAATCTTTTCATTCAAGAAAGCTCATGAAATCCTGCCTTCTAAGTGATTAGAAGAATTTAATGAAGAACCTGCTATACTTTTCAAGCAAGCTGTAGGTTGAACATTGGAAAACAGTTTTGTTGACTGGTAGGAGCAACAAAGACAAAACGACTGGCGCTTACCTCTAAAAAGGCTGACAATTGTGTTAAGACAAAGAAAGCATTGAGGCAATAATCTCAATAAAAAGCCCGACAGGAATATTCAAAGAATGCTAGACATGCTACTGGTATATTCTGAATAACATTTAGTAATTTTTGGGGAGATAATATTATAAATTTTTTGTGGTTATACTTTCATTATGGAGAAAAATTAAATTTTCTCAAAATCTATTTTTCTGTTATATATTTCATATAACGTGCACATGTATTAATTAATTGCCTTGAGATTTGGCACATGTACTGTTCACAACATTCTAAAACTTTTATTACATCGATTTTTTTGAAATCTCCCAAACATTTGATTTATTGAAAACATTAATGTACAATTTAGCAAAATGTGTTACTATTTGTAGACGCTAAGTTCAAAGCCCTGTAACTTTGGATCTACTAAAGCTATTATAAAAAGTAATACATTATTATCATAAACTTTCTGTCAAAATTTGCTATTCCTAGCTTAATAAATAAAAAAGCCTTAGCAATTTGAAATAGGACAATATAATCCAATATGGCCGCCATTTCCATGACAACCAATGATACACTACCATCAAACTCTTTATTATACATATCAATGGTTGATGTAGGTGTCACGTGGTGTGTATTGGGGCTACTACATCAGTAGTTTTCGCCGGAAATAACCTAGGAAAGATTAGGTATAAAGTTTCCAGAAATTGGTACCTCTACTGAGATATTATACAAACTACTTGATAAAGTGTGGGAGAGAGAGAGGAAATACAAGCAGAATGATGGAAAGAAGGTTATCTGGGCAAGTTGACTGTGATAAGTCTGAATCCTATCTCGGCAATCATTCAAAACATTACACCGTACAGAAATTCCGAGAAGTCAAACAATGCTAATAATTTGTAAGGCCTTTTAGTAGAAAGGCGGGAAAGTGTAGAGACAGTTTTTCGAAAGGCAATGTGCAGAGATGAACGGAATATATCAATGATGAGCAAATCATGGACAAACTGTAACCAGAGAGTTACTGTAATAGTGTGCTATTAATTAAATGAATTATGTTATTTTTGACTTGCTATGATTCTCATGAGTAAAGACAACTTGTCTGATCTGTCTCATCTTACCCTCTGACTGGATAGAGAGTCAGTGACCGATACTACGTAGATTATATATATATATATATATATATATATATATATATATATATATATATATATATATATATATATATATATATATATATATATATATACACCTGTGTCAATACCTTGCCGAGGTATGGCGGCTTGCGTACCCTGATTACACCAGAGCTATGCCAGCTGGAGTTTTACCCCTGGAAGGTTCTACCAAGCTGGACAGGTTTGCGCGGGAAGGGGTCAGACTAAAGCAGACACCCTAGTCCTCCAGGTTGAAGATTTTAGCATAGGGCTGACACCTCTGTCTATGTAAAAAGAAATGAAGCTAAGGAAACGACAACAAATGAACACACTTTGCTGCGGGACGGACAGCCGGAGTCAGAGGCTCCTATGACTGTCTGTGGTGAAAGCCAAAAAGAAGCCACTGAACCAGAGTTGGGGCACTGTACGAAGGATGGCCACCGACCGAGCAAAGTAGAATCAATTTGTTGTTGCCCTACAAGACACCACTGACTGCTTTGACGGTCGGTGGCTAAGGATCAAAGAAGAAGAAGTCAGCTGGAGGAACCTTTTGTTGTTATAAGCCCGTGTGAAATTTCAGAGGGTCTGGATCAGGTATGGATAGAACTATATATATTAGAATCGGAACTCACACATATGCCTTACGATCAGTAATGATTAATGCTGCAATAATACGGCCAGCTAGGAGTAAAGTTTATTGACAATCGGTAGCAATCCGGCTAACAGTTTACCAGCACTACGTGGAGGGCCGTTAGCAGTGATGGGCCAAGTCAATCTGGTGTTTGCTCCTGGTTCATTAGGCACAATGCAAAGCCAGATACTACTGGATCTACAACCGGGATTGAAACATGTAACTAGACAAGCCAAGTGTATGGTTGTTAAAGGTTTATTTGATGGAAGATACTGGTGGGGTCATCAATAAGATAAATGTTCTTATTACTTTCGCTGATAAATGGCGATCAGCATAAGTCGGGCTTACAGATGGCCGACATGTGTGTGACTATGGAAATATATTATACACAAATGTGTATAGGTTCTTCAAGTGGGTCTATGATAAGTCACTCACACCATAGCAACGTAGAAGTCTGGAAATGTTGTAAGACCTGGCAACGTTTTACAGTTCATTGACGAGACGGTCACGTAGACATCATAGCAAGACAATTCACAGCATACTCATGAAGCAACATGTAAGTAAATCCATAACAACGGTTGCATAAACCACCACAGCAAATCATGGGCATTAGGTTATCCATCAGGAAACATGAATCAGCAAATAGGTGAATAAGCTGCAGGACATAGCAGTACATATGTCATCTCATAATAGTATAGCAAAAATATCATTCCAGTTCTCAATAGCCCATGACTTTGAATCAATATGAATACAATGTATCAACAAGCCCAACGAGATCCGTGGCTTTTTATAACACGTTCCCTGGGAGAAAACAACATTTTCTTCAACACACTATCTATCTGCATGTGGTGTGTTTTGATGTTATATGGGGACTTAGTGTACTGAATGAGGTCAGTTGTGAAGGTCCCTGAGGATAACAGTTTTGGTGAATTTACAGAGTACCTTGCTACTACCACCTACGACCTCAATCAGGCTTATTCTTGACTAGTATGTCTGATAGCTACGTCTAATGTCTAGGGTAATGAAAGTATGGTGTGTCGGCAATTTATTACACTAACACAACCACACACACAAATATTACTTCCTATGATTAAATTGACTAACACTCTGTGTAAAGTGTAGTATTATACAATTTTTTCCAAAATTTATTTTGTTCTGACCTAGAATTTTCTAGCCAGGACTTTCAACTCATAACAATCAATGATATTATATTTACAAGTAATCAATTAACAACAGAAGCAATGGTTATACATATACTTTAAAATTCACTAATACTGATTTTAAATCTAGAGTCTTTCTTCTATAGCTCTCGATGTCTGGTCGGGTATTTACATCATTCTCATGTCCCCACCTATCAAGTTTATTGGTGCTGTTGTACAGTTTATAGGTGGAATAATTTGCTTGTTCACAATGTGGTTATTTAATTATACACTAGATTGATGAATCTACGCAAGCCAGGCCAAAATCACTTATCAGAACATCTACATCAATGATGTAACAGGTAACACTAGTTCACATTCCTCTCCTCCAAGGGCTGCACTGCATCTAAAATATTATCATTAATCTCTTTCTTCTATACAATAAGGTGGGTAATATGTTCCTACTGATCTCCTGAAATAAAGATCTGTATTCTACATTTTTTTGTGATATTTTTTTTTCATATTATTCATCTGCCTCTAGGCCCTGTAGATTTGGCTGGGGACCTAGAATATGTACTTACTTGTCGTAATCATGTTTCATTATATGGCAGTATCTCTCCCTTAAAATGTTAAATAAAAGGTTAATAAGTTCAATCTTACCACAACATTCAATGAAATACACAGAAACGTTGAATTAGCACAAACTCAGCTGAGCTGCTGGCTAGATTAGGGCGTCCCACTACTATTATCACATATAGTTAATGGACGACAAGCTTCTTGGCATCAACGATCTGCTTATGTGGACAGTCTTTGACAAAATGGCAACTTGCCGGCAAATTTTTTCAATAACATTAACTATTTCGTCCAATGAGAGTACTTCCCCTCTACAGTTTAAAATTTCAAACATAAATGTCCAATTTGGGTCCAGCTTCGGTCTAGTGTGTAGTGTATTTCTGTCTGTCGGTCGGTCCGAACTTGGGTTTTCCCAAAATTGCACTTGGTTTTGGACCAACTACAAAAAACTACACAAATTTTGTCTCACTCACTTCTAAGATTTCTATGCTAAGTTATTTTTAGATTCTATCCGCCTTGTCTCCCCCTTGTTTACATGAACTTTTTTTCTGCCTTCGTCTCAAGGACGCGTCAAAATGTAACTTATAGTGGCTGCAAACTAACAAGTGTTTGCGAGTCTGCATCGAACAAATCCGTCTTTTGTCAATAACTTCTGATTCATCTGTTCGCCTTTTATTTGAAAGCATATTATTTGTCAGGAAAAGATAGGCTATCAAACTAGCTAACTTTTATTATTCTAAACCTATTATTAAGGAATTCTATATTTTTTATATAATATTCACCTATTCATGTCTTTTTGCAATACTTTCAAGTTTAATACGAGAGTCTCTCGTAAAATGTGGGAATTACGTCATTCTAAACAAGAGCTAAACCTGTTTTCGTGACCAATTGACTACATGTTCCTACTTTTATATCGTATTTCAAACACTAGCTACAAGTTCGCGCGTATGCTAGGCTATATTGTAATGCGTGCAGACGGCATCATTTTTTTTTCTTCTTTCTTTTCTTACCCCATCTGAACGAATAGGCCTTTCGTGTCCTCATGTTATAACTAGTTTTTTTTTCAATGACACTAGAAAACGATGGTACGGTCTACCAAAATCAACGTGCCTGTGGCGTGGGCGAAGAAGTAGCAGTGTATCTTAACTATATTTTATCCCTACATTTTATTTTAATTTTTATATTTATACTGGAGGATTGTATCGTTGTATCAAGGTATTTCACCACACTGCAAAACAATCCATTACAGGAATATGAATTATGGAATAATGGCCTGTACAATCCGAGGCCTCATAATAACTTTAATAAAGCACATTTTGCAATTATTAAATATTCCTTTTACACAAGAATATATACTGGAACACACTAGAGAAATGGTATAACGGCCATTTCCAAGCTCTACCAGCAAAGTACTGTCACGAAAAATCCGCTGCTTAAAACAGCTCAGTACAATTCATTCAAGCGCGAACTCGCAGCTTAAGATTTGAGCAGAATTCATCCGCCTTTCCCCCCAAAACAATATCATAGAACATTCGACCCGATTCCTTATCATATTTCTTTTTAACCTAAAG
Source organism: Oreohelix idahoensis (assembly GCA_024509875.1). Taxonomy (NCBI): domain Eukaryota; kingdom Metazoa; phylum Mollusca; class Gastropoda; order Stylommatophora; family Oreohelicidae; genus Oreohelix; species Oreohelix idahoensis. Next base: position 132,518 of record JAMPIV010022310.1, on the reverse strand, counting down.
AAACCACTAGTCGGGTAACAGTTTAAACATTACTCCGCAACACCCCCCGACTAAAAATTCTCTCATCACGCAGAGCGTGTTAACTAGCGTGTACAAAAAATCGACCCGTACATTACAGTCTTTAACACTTAACTCCCCTTAATAAAAATATGACTTAACAATGGTGCTTGTCCAATAAATACCACATGTCCTAATGTGTGTCTATGTCTTCAGTATGTGCATGTGAATGATGTGCTCGTATGTCTGTTTACATACATGGGTCATTGTTGGAGTCATTGTATGGCCACCATTTACTGTTGGGGTCATTGTATGGCCACCATTTACTGTTGGGTTCTTTCTTGATGATGTCTGGTAGTAATGGTAAGCTAGTGGTAGGTGTATCAGATCCTAGCTTAGACACACGAATGTTTCAATAAAATGTCAAAAGAGTTGTTCAATAAAATCCAACGAGATGTAGGCCATTGGCCAATACATGACTGTAATCAACTCGCTGGTCAAAGTTATTAAGAATTTATTGACGTATTACGAACGGTAATCAACAAGACGATCATGGTTAAAGACGAGAATATCATAATATATAGTTGCTGATAATAATACTAAATTCTTGCAGGTTCTTTATCAATCAAGTCCTTTTCTATCCAAGTGACTAGGATTCACTAACCGTCACCATCTGAGATACATTAAGGTAATGTCCGTTGACCTTCTTCCAAGGACATCTATCATAGCAAACGGATTCATACTCATGGATGACGCTTCCATATAATACTTGTCTAAATCCCAGACTTTCTCCTTACAATAATTTGTACAGTTTATATAATCCAAACAAAGTCATACACGAAAATACAAACAGGTTAGAGCCTTCTGTTGACTAACCTCTCCTGCTTTATGCCACGACCTTGGCATAGGTATTATTGAAGATACGATATTCAATATATAATCAAAGATATCCTTTACTCGTAGGACTTCCCACTACGTAAGGTTTAAGTGAGGCTAAGGTCTCTACTGTTCCATTCTAGGAATCCAGCAAATATGGATTCCCGTTAGACTCCAGTGATGAGAAGCCGTTCCACTTAACTCTGAACATTTTAATAAAAATGAGGGCGCAAAAATCACTTACGTATATAATTGAATGTTGGCTTCAACCTGAAGACCAAACAATCCTTCATGAACAATTCTTCCATAGAATTGAATGGAATAAAATCAATACACATGGACAGTAAGTCCAACTTGCTCCTTTTCCATGCTGACGTCATCCCCTCTAACTCGGTAACCCGTGCGCCAAGGGTCTCATACCCTGCATCGTGCACGTCGGTGCGTGAATAAATAGAACGCACAAATAATATAACTTTATCAAGACTGGTGCGTACATTGGCAGGACCGACGACTACCCCCTAGGTAAAAACGTACGCAACAGCTCCCTTATCACCGGCCCTTAAAAAAAATTAATTCTATTAATTTTTTTTGAACTAAGTACCCAAGAGAGGTGAGTCAAAACTACATCGATATCTATGAACATAAATCAAAGTCATAATGTTATACAATATTATGAAAAAGAATGTAAAATGGAAATCAATATAACTAAATGAAAGTATGCATTAAAGCACACATCCACAATCGACCTACTTTGGAACGATGTGGTAAAATTCGAAGTAAAAGAAAGTGAAAACCAAAAAGATGATGAAAACATTCAATTAAATTTTCAAAACAAACATATGATTTCAAATGAAAAAATGAATGATGATGGTAATCAATGACAATTGAATCAAAAAAAAAAAAAAAACCAGAAAAATGAAAATACAACATGCAAAGTGCAACAAAGCATAATTAAACACGTTAAGAAGCAACACCCTTAATGTTTCTAACATTAATAAGGTGGACTAGTTATCTAAAAGTGGAAAGATCATGTACCATGAGAAGTAAATATAAGCACAAAGAGACACTTACAACTATTCAAGTAGTTAATGTGTACTCTACAATTAATTAAGTAGTTTAAATTGATTTATTCTACTTAATATAGTTCTTAATTACAAACACATAACTAATTACTAATTTATTTAAGTAAATGCAATTTTACTAAGTGTTAATGTTCCATTAAGAGTAGTTAATAATCGACGAGAATATGTTCTTAATGTTCCATACGTGATGAAAAGATATACTCTAACACAATATGTAGTATAATATTTTCCATAAGAATATTGATTATTCATTTATCAATATAACAATGTTTCCGTACTAATAAAATGTTACTACACAAGAAGTTCTGTTATAATCCAAAAGTAAGTATATCCCGGAATAATGCTGGTACGAATGATTCAGTTCCATACAAAGTATGTATAGAGGTTCAATAATTGATACTGTACGCAGTTCCTCTTATTATATCTGATTGATTATCTGTTAGGACGTCTCAACATCCGGAAGTGATTTAGGTTCGACAAGTTCGTTTGGGCATCTTGACAGACAGTCCGCAAACACATTTTTCACTCCAGGAATTGCACGATTTTCAAAGCTATATGGCTGGAGAGCTATAGCATATCTCGTAGACTTTGAAGATTTCACGTCCTTAGTGTTCAATTCTGTGAGAGCTTTTTGGTCAGTTTCCACTACAAAGTGTGAGCCCAGTAAGTAACGCTCCAGTTTTGTGATTGACCACACTAACGCGAGTAACTCCTTATCCAGAACGGAGTATTTCATTTCGCTCGTCGTCAATTTTCTCGAAACGTACATAACTGGAAATAAGGTGCCAGTATATTCTTGCATCAAAACTGCAGCAATGGCATAAGCAGACGCGTCACTACGAAGAATAAAAATGAGATCTTTGTTAGGCAACCTCAAAAAAGGCTCATTTGAAAAAAAATCTTTTATATAATCTAACGCGATTTGATGTTCGTTAGACCACTGTATTACATTAGCTGTACCTTTTCTCAGTAAAGAAGAAAAAGGTGCAGTTATAGTAGACAAATGAGGGATGAATTTAGAATAGAACTGTATTAGTCCTAAAAGAGACCTAACTTGTTTTTTTTTTGTCTTAGGTGCTGAGATGTTTAAAATCTTCGAGACATTACTGTCTTCTGTATACATTAAACCATGACCTATACGGTGACCCTAAAAGGAGATGTCATGAAAACCGACAAATGCCTTTGAAGGTTTCGCAGTTAAGTTATAATCCCGTAAAGTAAAATGTAAAGCTTTTAATCCCTGAATATTTTCATCCCAAGAGTTACTGAAAAGACAGATGTCATCTATGTAAGTAATGACATCGGGACGATGAGAAAGTACGCGGTGCATCATGCGTACAAAGGTAGCTGGCGCATTCACTAATCCGAATGGCATAAAATTCCATTAGAAAAGTTCATGAGAACTAGAAAAAGAACAAATAACCATTACAAGAAAGAGATGATGACTGCATAGGCTGAGTCATCAAAGAATGTGAAATCAAAATCCAATATAGTAGGTTACTATCTGCGTGACGCAGAATCGGGAACCAATTGTAATCGGAGAGAATGGTGGTGGAAATACACACCATTGTCCCGCTCGATAGCCATGCGAGCATCTCTATTGGTCCTAAAAGTAACAACGGCGTCACCATACCTGTTATTGGTATGAGGTAACAGACGCACGAACCTAACGTCTCCGGTGTGGTTGAGAAAATCTCCTAGTGCTTGCCAACTAGTTCGCTGTGGCAGATTTTGTACAAGGATGGTGCGAGAAGATGCACCTCTACCAATAGAAGTGGTACCGTAGTCACAAGAATGTGAACAAGGTTGATGGGTAACATTAGTCCTCTTAGGTATATTATAATATTTATTATTTATACCTGTAGGATTATTCTTAAATGTATCATACTTTTGTACTTGAATATGACTGCTTCCCTTAGGCAAAGGTGTAAGTGTACAGCATGTCGTAGACATTTGCTTGCTGGACAAAGTGACAACTTTGTCGCCAACCTTATTGGTTTTAGTTGTCTCATCTGAGTTATAACACTTATTTTCTTTAGGAACATCCTTTACCTTTTTTACAAACTTAACCTTTTTCTTACGATCAGTTGCCTGCTGATCAAGTTGAGGGAAGGTATATGTCCCCCGGAATGACTTACCAGTCTTCACAGGTTGCGTTGAAACCTTAATGTCCTTCTTAAGAATGGATGCATGTCGTAAAGGTTGTAACGAATTAGCCACAGTGGCGTAATGAACAGTGGAATCATTTTCAATGCTAGATTCCAAGACCGTATCATTACATAACAGTTTAGCAATATGCGCATGTGAAACAAATCTAGGAAAAACAGTAAATACACGTGCATCATGTATATTTTGCTCTTCCCAATCAGGAATCTGCTGTTGGGTACACTCTGTTATACCATGTATGCGACCTAGAATGACATCACTAATTGGATTCGGAAGAAGACAGGCGTGGATCTTTCCTGAAAAGAAAGGTGTTTTTAAATCAATAACAGCTGTAGGAAATGTTTCCACTGTCCCACTAAAAGTAACACATTGGATGGTCTCTCCAGTTGCACAGGCGGGGTGGACCAAAGAGTTCCGCACTCCCACAGTACTGCAGCCTGAATCAAATAAAAGAGAGCATGGAATGCCATTTAAAAATCCATGATTTAATTGAAGGCATCCCAGTCGATCGTGTGTAGCTGAAATGGCCGTACACACAGCCGGGAGACTTGGCAAAACATGTCCGTACCGTAGCGTCGTGATCGCCCTGGGCTGGGATAAGGTATTACACTCATCACAAGACTTGACCTGTTCGAAATCCAGAGAACATGACATAGCACTATGTGCATTAACATTATTATCCTGTTTATTGTTAGAATGTGTATCACTCAAAGCAACATTGGAGTGTTGTCGTGGCTTGCTCGACGATCTATCTCTTCGTCGCGATCGATTCTGATTATTGTCATTAAAATTGCCACAATTGTCATTTCTGCTTGCGTTAAAATCTGGATGAGTACGCCAATTATTACAATTAACGTTATGATGTTGGTTAAATGGTTTATACCAAGAACCTTGTCGGTTCTTAAAAGATTGTAATCTAAATTTCCCATTATGATGATAATTATTGCTTTGATTATTTCCAAAATTATTTTGATGAAAATCTCGTGATCTGTGAGATTGGCCAGAACAAACATTATATAGAGAAGTTTGATAAAATTGTTTCCCTTTAAAAGAATTGCAATTCTTGATAGTTCCCTTTCTGACTTTTCTATCTAAGATTCATTATCAATTTTTTCTGTTTTTCAGCTTCTATTTTCAACTCTACTGGAAAGTGTCAATGAATTCGAATACTTAGGATCAATCAATAACAGCTCTGGCGACTGTGCAGTAGAAATTAAAAGAAGACTTGCAATTGCTTCACATAAGCTAATACAGATGAAAAACCTATGGCAAGGCACAAGCAAAGAAACAAAGTTAAACTGATCAGAGCATGTATATTCCCAGTAGCAACATACGGCTGCGAGACTTGGACACTCAATAAAACAGTTGCAAAAAAGATTACATCATTCGAAATGAAATGCTACAGAAGGATGTTGAGAATACCCTGGACAGAAAAAAAGACCAACAGAGAAGTACTGCACTCACTAAACGTACAGGAACATTGGCTCCTAAATACCATCGCAATAAGGAAGCTGAAATTTTTAGGTCATATAAAAAGACATAATAGTCTGGAAAAAATCGTGATGGAAGGCATGGTCCCTGGAAAAAGGGGAAGGGGTCGACCTAGACGACGGTGGACCCAGGACATCACAGAGAGTCTGAACTTGTCTTTGGCTGATGCAGGTCGACTTGCCCAGAATCGTGATGCGTTCAGAGCAGCTGTAATGGAGACAACGTTCTGGAAAGAATATGTCACATGATGATGATTTTCAACTCTACATAATCTGACTTCAACTTCTCATAATTCATTTTGACTTGTTCTAGCTCTCTAGCAATCCCATTCATAATATTTAAATCTTTAACTTCGAGTTCTGTAGCAGCAGTTTGAGTTAGATGTTCAACATCGATAGTGTATTTCCTGACATGTTCTTTATTAATGGCCTTTTCTCTTTCAAGTGCCTCAATGGCATTTTGATGGCTATTCGTAAGCTCCTCAACCCTTAATTTCAAAAGAGGAATCTCAGATGTAAGTTCTTGAATCTGAGCCAAATGAGCATGACAGTCTGTCTTTATAGCCATATTTAACTTATTAAATTCTCCAATGACTTTATTCTCCTTGTCAAGTAATTTTTTTACTGAGCGTACTTCATTCTCTAACTCATTTTTCTCCATGAGTAATTTTTCAATATTTATCTGTTTTTCCTGAGACACTTTCTCCTGTTGACATAGCAGATTTCTGAGTTCTTGATTTGCCAAGGTAAGATCTGCTACCTTCTTATCCAAAACTTTCATGTTTTGTTCCATCGTTTTTTCCATATTACACTTTTCTCTCAAAAGAGTTACCTCAGATGTCAGGCTCTGAATTTGAGTCACATGTGTATTGCAATCTATCTGCAAAGTAGTATTAATAGCAATAGGTTTATTTTCATCGTCACTATCTTCTTCGAAAAATATGTTCATTAAGGAGGTCACCTCATTATCTAACTCTCTTTTCTGCCTAAAAGAAGAGTCATGAAATTTCTTATTATCCTCTATCAACACCGTCACTTTATTCTTCAACTCAGCATTTTCAAAATCTATAGCCAACAACTTCTCATATTCCCCTTTTTGCTGTGGCAGCTCATTCGTAAGGGCAATCTCCCTACCCTTGTGCTTCGTTATGGTTTTCTTTAACTCATCCACCTCAATAACACTACTGTCTTGAGTAGTTATTTTTCCTTCATCATAAAAAATGGTGGATAATAATTTAGCAAGTCTCACTGCTTCCTCTTGTGAAAAGCCATATCCACACCTAAGAAAAGCAAAATTCTTGAGGTCCTGGGTAATTTGAAGTAAGAAATGTTCAATGGCATATTCCTCACAACTTAAACCCCATTTACCTATTATATCTCCCTCCCGGAGAAAATGATCCAAAATATCCATTATGTCTAATAATTTTTTTCACTCTAATAAGTGTTACTACACCAAGTGGTCTTCGTTCCTGTCCTAGAACGGTAAATTCAAGTCATATAATAGGCAATTATATTAATAATTAATAAAGTAATTTATGCAATGAAATGTTATGAAAGCAATAACGTGACAGACAATAGGCACAATACTGACACGACACGATAATCAAAGACAAATGAAAACAGTCGCAGAAATCCAATAAAAATAAAAATGTGAAACTAAAATGGAATGTCGTAAAGAATAACGATGATAACTGCGATCAAATACTAAACAATACAATTGACAAGACAGTGTAAAAACATATGTTTTGTAAAAAACTGAACGAAAGTCAGGTGAGAAGGACGCATAATACAAACAAGATACATTATAAAACTAAATTACGAGTAAAATTAACTACGAAAACAACGATTAAAACGTGACGGTACAACTAAAACAGTCAGGTGTCACAGACTACCAGACACAGTGGACCAAAGATCCTTCTATGCTCACGCATAGGAACATTCCACTGAGGGAAGTCTGCAAAACAATTCCTATAGAACACTCAAGACGGACCTGTGGTGAAACTGGTATTTTTCCGTCCTAAGTCGCCATTCCCAACCTCCCACGTAAACACATAGAACATGGAACATGAAACATGAATAAAAAGTAGTGGACATATTACTAAGCCAAGGCACAGCTAAACGTAAAACGGTGTAATAACAACACGACGTTTTTACTTATCTCAACCGGCTAAAAAAAAGGATATCCCTCGCATCCGGGACTGCATGTTTGAGTCATCTACTTGAAGTACTGTAATGACGGAGTCCAATGTTGAAACTTGAAAGTTAAAGTCCCTGGGTTGTCCTTGACATAGGATGCCCGTTAAAAGTGCTGCAAGGTCCGGGATGTTGTCGCCTTGAAAGACAGCATACTTCTATTCAACCGAGTTTGAATGTAGGCTTGAGTTCGATTCCGCTACTGAAAACTGGATATTTTCAGAGCACACTGCGCCGCCATATTGTTGAGCTGCTATATATTGTTGGATCTGTGATTTGTGTTCTTGTGTCAATGTCAATGGGTGTTTCTGCATGACTACTGAATCGTGCTGATTTCGCGAATATATTTAATCTTGATGCAGTAAAATGAAAACTCAACATAGGCACATCAACAAGTGCCAATACTGTGGTAGTCAAACTCGTTACTTGACAATTGATACATTGTTTATTGACATCACATCATACGGGACGAGACATTCAACGTTGACGGTTAATAGGTAATTCAACATGATGATAGTGGACGTATGTCCTCAATAAAAATTCACATAAATAGTCTCAGAAGAATCCTCAAGTAAATTCTGACCAGGTCTCTGAGTTAATACATCAATAGTCATAAAGGTCATGAAGTAGTTAAGTACAAGGTTATATTGATCACGGTTGACCTTTCCTCAAGGACAGGAGATTCTCATTATACTTGGTAGTATCTAAGATCCCGATATTGAGTATGTTCATTTGTAAAGAAGTCCTCATTAACTAATCATAGTCGAACGTAGGTGCAGGTTCCTACTAAATACATTCTAGGCATGTAAAGTTACTTAGCCATTGATACTTGAATTACCTCTTAGATTAGCCGTGACTGACCCAACGGCTTCCCAATATTATATATACAACGGAGATCCACGGTAGTTACCGACGATCCCTTTGATAGGCATTTACAGGCATAAAAAATTATATCTTCAGCGGTGAATCCATTTCGGTACAGGCTAGTTACCTGTCATCGACTAGATACTCACGACTTTGGAGAACAATCATTATTATTATAATAATTACATACTTGGTTCTTCCAACGAATCGACACTTACGTGAACGACTACCGGCTACGACTGCTAATCCGCAGGGCCGGGTCTAAACATAAATACTTTACTCAAAACACGGGTTTCGAACTTCCAAAGCTTCATTAGTAGAACTTGGGATTCTCGCTTCTCAAACCCACGCCTGACGTCAACTGACTGTCTAGATACACGTGCGGACGGGATAACCCCTATTCGCATTAGTGCACAACCGTGCGCTGATGAAATCAAACTCACCAATAATACTGTTGCCAGTAATTTTAATGAAAGGGGTGTGATCTGGAAAATGTTAGGTGAACAGATTAGATTATGGGTTGTCGTTGCTTGAAGACGTGATTGTCTTTAATGTTAGGTTAAATTGTAATAGTAGAAGTAAAGTTACAAAGCGTGTGAACGCTAGTCAGTTCAATTGTGGAGGTTTATTCACTCCGAACTGTTTTGAGCTACGGGTGTTTAGCTATTTGTAGCTAGCCCGTGCAAGTAGTGAGACTGAGCGGTGTTTTTGAACAGCCAGGTCTCGTAGCTGTTTTAGGGGGAAGATGTGTATTCCCGTGGGCAGTGAGTTTGGGCATCGACTGGAGAGAGTCGGCCCCATAGTGTGTGTTCTTGATGGTAAGCTGCTGAAGATAAGAGGCCATGATTTGTGTAAGGCCATTATTTCCTGAGAGAGGATAATTGTGTTATGTGAAGACATGTTGATAAGTGATATTATTGCAAACTGCTGGGTGAGCAGTATTGTGAGTATTTTGATAAGGATCCATTAACTTACACATGTCATATAATAGCGCTAAGATGAGTAAAGGCGAGATTATTGCAGACTGCCGGGTATGGAGTCGTGTGAGAAATTGCTGGTAGGACTCATTAGATTATGATAGCGTTTATGTGAGGAGTATCTGGAGGATACCATATTTATGCAGTAGCACGGCGATGATGTGAGCCGTTTGCTATCTGTGAGGAGGCTATATTTACGGATCCATTATTATATCTTATAGCGTAGGAGGAGTATCTGGAGGATACCATATTTATGCAGTAGCACGGCGATGATGTGAGCCGTTTGCTATCTGTGAGGAGGCCATATTTACGGATCCATTATTATATCTTATAGCGCAGGAGGAGTATCTGGAGGATACCATATTTAGGCAGTAGCACGGCGATGATGTCCGTTTGCTATCTGTGAGGAGGCCATATTTATGCTAGCACGGCGATGATGCCCGTTGGCTAGAGGATCCATGATTAGAATATTATAGCGCTAATGTGAGGACAGGTGGATAGCGCTGAGTTGAGGAGTATCTTTAAGGAGGCCATGGATATTGTAGTATCTGCATGATTCTGAGATGTGAGAAGTACTTTATTATTGTATTGCTATAACTTGTAGTTTGACTATAACTGTGTATTCTGTATTAACGTAACGTGTTGTGGTGTAATAAACGTCCATTAACAGTACACCTGCCGTTACAACATTCCATGACTTCTACGTGCGTACCTGTGTTGTGAGTGATTATTCCAACACGCACGCACTCATTTAACCACAAAGAAATGTCTACATATAACAAATACTTACTATCATGTAAGTCGGTGCGTAAAGTTTATTACAGAGGTAGGACCACATATTAATAATATGAGACTACCTTCATCTGTAAAAGACTGTAGAGGTCTACGAAAAGGGCTCTACAATAACCCTAGTTTGACTGTGATTACCATTTTCAATGATGGTTACCTTCTCTTATGACGGGACACGTCGGTCCATTTTTTTTAGAACGATGTGTGGTCATTCTCCTTATATGGTAGTATCGGTCAACTGTTTCTTGGAATGATTGAAACCAATGTTGAGGTTTTTATTCCTGTCCATATAAGGCGCGATTTATTACAAATCTTTATCTGGAATGTTCCCTACACCGTCTCGTTTGATTCTTATTCAGGTGTATGCGTTTTGCGCATGTCCGGACGTTAGAGGTGCTTGAGAAGCTTTCCTGTCGGGGAGTCTATGGAAAGTTGTGAAGCAGAGAGAACGCTTCTTGCGTCTCTGTGATTCTTTGATAGGGAATTAGGAGCCCTATTGTGAGTTAGTTTAGCTTACAAGGTCCTTCCCTTGATGATTCAAACGCCTGGAGGCGTGTGTTTTTGTGGTGTTGATTTCGAAACAAGGTAATACCTCATTTATGTTTCAAATCTGTAATCTAACTTTAGGTTGACAATGGTCGATCTCTGCTCACTTACGAATTACAGAAATAGAGGTTCTTCTACTAGAAGTCACGCCCCATGTATCTTCATACCTGAGATTAATATGTACACGGGTCATACTTAGCCCGAAGGACAGTTCTATGTTCTATGAACGTCGCTATGTCAGCGATTGCAACTACGTCGAGGTTAAACTTAGGAATGCCTGTAAAGGTCAGCTTGACCTATACTCCCGGAACACCATCCTCGTGCGACTTATGATTAGACTCATTTAGCACATCTGATCAGTGAGAGGAGTATTGATGCACTTTTGTAATATTGGAGCAACAGTATAATCTCCTTGGCGCCATATCATTTTGAGTATATGCCAGATGCCTTGATGAACATAACTTATGCTGATTTTCGTGAACTGTCATGACTATGATTTATTGTGAAATGGATGTACAGTTACCTGTCTTGTGACGTCAGATAATAAACATTGGAAACGTCAATAGTAGTTACACTTTTATATGACTTTCCATGTCATGCTACATATGTTGTGAACTTGTGAACCACATCACCTACACTCACAGCAACCAACAACAGACCAGACAAGACACCTCACACTTCAACCTATTATATCCCTGGTGTCTATAGGGGTGGTACTCTACTAGGCTGCTGACTATCAACGACCTCGGACTGATACCTATAACGTCCATAGTGGCCATATTTGTGGTCTATCATTTTAGTGGCCAGTAGTTAGCCTAAATCAACCCTTATCAAACTCCTCACGCAAATTGAAATGGAAAAAAGCAATTTATAATTGTAGGAAAATTTGGTACCATTACCTTCGTGATCGATGCTCGCAGTAAAATTGTATTGATCAATCAAATGTTGCGAGCTACGGCACAAGCGGAGACGTAATATACAAAGGAAATTTGGACGCGTAGCGAAACATTTTGTGTGTGTTAAAGGTGGCTTCGTTCGAATAGAACTATAACGAACAGGATGGATGAAAAGTGATAATTCTTTCACCGTTGCGTCCAGGAGGAAACAAGGTATACTTAGGTGTAGATGACATTGCAAGGCATGCAGTATTTGCAAAGATAATTGAATGCTAGTGTGTCAACGCGTGAATTGATAAGAATGTTTGTCACTTCTGCTAAGCCTAGGAAATCGTAGGATGAACGGAATGTAGAAGGACATATATGGAAAGAAAGCTGCAAGTCGTCTGAGTAAAACGAAATATGGATGAACATGATATCTTGTATATAAAACGAGAACGACAAAGTGTCACAGGTTCTCTATTCTTAAACGCTGGTTATCAAATATTTTATCAATAAGTATCTAATGAAGTATAGAGCAGAAGTTAATTTCATGTAGAATCATCGCCCCAGGCTTTTTGTTAATGTTATTTATATTTTTTGACTGCATGCTATACACTCCTTGAACAAATTATGTGGGGCTTTTAGTGCATTAAAAGCCTGTGTTTAAAATATTTTTTTTTTTCATTTTTTAATTGCTTCTAAACTGATGCGTGAAATGAAAACTCGTATATTTTTATTACTGCCTGTGATGAATTTGTTTTGTATGTTTGAAAAGTTCAGCCCTCTATCTATACTGGTTACACACTTTCATTAAGAAAATTAGTAGTGTGGGAATATCTATCTGTTGGGTGTCAATGATACAATAATGTTGACTATATTCTAGGTCATTTAGTGAATAATTTATTTAACTATGTGATGGTGGGCAGAAACAAATGGAACAAATAAACAGGACTAACGTCACAAACAGGTTAATTAATGATGTCATAAAGAAAACATTATTTGGTACATAACAACAATTTTTATTATAATAATTTTACAAAAAAATGTATCAGAATACATTTAAACTAATTAGTTATACCCCTTGATTCTTTGTCTTGTCAATCAACAGTTGTATTCTTGGTACAGTTTCTGAAAGAGTCTTCACTTATCACTTTTAGACTCCAGTTTGTTTTCCTTTCTTCGGATTAGAATAAGAACTCGTCGTTCGATCTCCATTCCACAACTTTGTTTCTCACTAACACTACTACTTTTGGAATATTTTAGTTGAATTATTTACAGTGTGTCCCAAAAGTCTGGATTCATAGAGAATTCGGCTACTTCTTGTCTATGTGAGGATCCCTGTCTTGTGTACATGAGAACAATCTTGGTGCGTTAATCTGCTGCAAATGTCGAATCCATATTGGCACAGACAACAATTATTACATAAGTTAGAAAGGCAAATAAATTTAGAAAAGGCAAATTGCCTATATTTCCAGACGTTTGACCTATCCTGTAGTTATTGACTAAATATACTACTCGTCAAAAGTCAAGGACCACTTAGAAAAACCGTGGTTGAAACCATCAAACAAATCTGATATGAACGTAATTGGTATCAGTCAAAACGGCATTTATTGAATACCAAATTGACATGTCACGTAAAGAAATGGAAACACATTCAAACGCAATAAAGCTGTGAAGTGTGTCACCCACCTTTTCAAAAGTCACACAATAGATATTGGACAAATAGACATTTCAAAATCGGGTATAACCACCGTTTGTAGCAAGGCATTCAGGACAGCGTAGACGCATCGAGTCCACAAGGGTCCGAAGAGTATCCTGAGGAACAGCTTGCCATTCCTGAAGCAGAAATGCAGTCAGCTGTGCAACATCCATTGGCAGGGGGTGCTTTGTTGACAATCCTAGACCACGGACATCCAAGAGGTGCTCAATCGGAGAAAGGTCAGGTGAATGAGCTGGCCACGCCATCCTGATGATCCCATGTTGCTGAATAAACTCATTCACCACACGAGCTCGATGGGGTCGAGCGTTGTCATCTTGGAGGATGGCATTACCACCTATGGTTTCCAGAGCAGGCTGAACAATTGGTCTCAAGATTTTGTTCTGGTATCTTGGGCAGGTCAAGTTGCCTTGGATGATGTAGAGTGGGATCCTGCCGTGTCTGTAGAAACTTCCCTAGACCATGACAGAACCCCTACCATAACGATCCACCTCTCGAATTGTGTCATCAGTAAATCGCTCTCCTGGTCGTCTCCAAACTCAAATCCTGCCATCATTGAATGACACAGTGAAGCTAGATTCATCAGTGAAAAGAACTTGACTCCATTGTTGCCTTGTCCATCGGATGTGCTCGCGACACCAAGCAACACGGGCTCTACGATGAGCAGGAATAAGAGGGATTCTGACTGCAGGACGTCGAGCAGCCAGTCCAAATTCATGTAAACGTCTGCGAATGGTGCTTTGGCTGACTTTAACGTTTACAGTTTGTCTCAGCTGACATCTTAGAGTGGAACAAGTCACTGTTCGATGGCGCAGGGCTGACAACAAGAGGTACTGGTCATCATGTCTATTGGTGCATCTAGGGCGACCTGGCCGGTGGCGATCCTCCACACTTCCTGTGGCCTGAAATCTCTCCAAAATTCTTTGGAAAGTAAAGTGTGACACTGCAAGCCGTCTAGCAACCTCACGAACAGATAAACCACTTTCAACCCACGCTATAGCCCTCATTCTTTGTAAGGTGTCAAGACTTCTTCTCGGTGGCATGGTTTTTGCAAGTGAAAAAACTACCCTAAGTCTGCTGATTGTAAAACAAATTAAGAGTGAACTCTGTTCATGAAAATTCTCCATTGGACGTGGTTTGTCAATCAGCACGATTACTTCACCTGTTTGGTTCTACGGAAGTTTGAAAAAAACAGATTAAAAGTGTGAATTTATGGTCAGCAAACCAAATTGCACGTGATCACTATGGTTGTCGGTGAGTTGTTTTTATGCATAGAGGACTGCCAGAGGAAGATATTGCACCCATGTTTACTAAAAACTTCCTTCATTTAATCATTCTATGCGCTTATATAAAAGTGTATTGAAAATAATAGAGAAGCCCTTGACTTTTGACGAGTAGTATATTTTGTGTAACCATGTGAGATGCTTCTCGTATCCCCATGTGGTAGACACACCATAGGCTGGGAGCCCCAGCTCTACAGGACTTAACATCTCATCATTCCTGTACGTTAGTCTATGCCATTAAATTTTACGTATTTTTATTAAATTAACTGTGGATTTGTGGCGTGGAGTTTGTAGAGCTAGGTAGACCATTCCTCTAGTTCCAGAGAAACAAATAATCTGTCGTTTGGTTTTAAGGACAATCTTCACTGCACACGCACAACTTCATCAGAGCTCCGATCTCCTCCCTTAGATCTCAAGGAGAATATCAGCACAGTGCACGAACTCCAAAGCACAGGCGAGAATCCCAAATGTGTGTATTTAGGAATCATACATTCTATAACAAATTTTTTATCGGATAATTTTTCCTAATTTTGTACATTCTGCTAGGGCAAGGGCCGTAAGGCATACTCTTTACGATTTCCAATTGCCAGTGAATTTTTAACGTGTGCAACTTGCACTCGGAACCTACTATTTGTTCGTCCTTATCCGAGAAGGCTAGGCATCCAATCACACTACCCAGGTGATCATCGGGATTATGACTTTATTAGGACCCAGTGGTTCTGAAAAAAATTCCATCATAAATATTCCTTGGACTGGGAACCGAACCCTATACCTTCATAATTAGAGGCGGATGCCTTACTTCTTAGTCACTTCGGCCCCCAGGGTAGAAGAGAAAATACTAAGTAAGAAAATGTGTTTAAAAGATTGTGGAAGTGGCGCTATTTGGCGCTGACGAAACTTTTCGGCTCGCACATCTGCGAGTGTAACAATTTGCGTAATGAGGGAACTACCATTGAGAGTGGCAGAGCATATAAGTATTCACTACTTTAAAATGTGCATAAGACTCCAAATTTTTTAAAGTCTTTTAACTCTAAACATAAGACACACAACAAAATAGTAACAATATAAAAAAGTTTACTCGCATTAATAAGGGAATTGTTTATCTCTTTTACAATTTTGTCTAGTAAATTCATAAATGTAAAAAGAATAATGAAAATGTTTTATTTATTATAATTTTTGTTAATAATTAAATTGTTTCCCTTTGAAAGTAAATAGGTTGCTTCCCCCTAGCTAATCTTTCTCTGCTTAAAGTATCACATGGTTAAGTTTTGTTTTTTTCTTTTTGTTTCACTTATTTCTGAGATTCGACATCCGGCCAAAACCAGACAGGAGGTGTGATATCTCGGTTATAAGCGGGGTATATTGTGCGCATTTTTATTACATTTTGCTGTTCTGTTATTTATGTCCTTTTTTAGGGTGACTTTTATATTAGCCATGACAAGGTCTATTTCTGTGAAGGACCGCTAGCTGCATGTCTGACCGTCACGTCGTAAGGTTTATTCCAGTGTTTCTGCTTGTTCAATCCATTAACTTACTTATTTATATTTTTTAAGTGTAATGATTTTACCTCTATATATATTATTGATGGTGTGCTGACGTGTCGTTAAAAGTATTACTATCTGAAATGAAGATCCATGTATTTTTCGTTTCCTCTTGGGTCTATCCATAATGTGGTCTTCCTTAACACCAGCTGATTTATGACTTTGTCAATGATGATTTGACGTATGGTGTCTAAAATTGCAATAAGTAATTATTCCTTTGGAGTGTTTATTGTTTCACTGTGTTGTTTTATTTGATATGTCAATGATAAACTGTCTGTCTTGTTCTACGATTTTGGTTCGTTCTTGATGGAATGTCTGCTTTATTTGTCTACCCGTAGTTATTTAACTGTAATCTCTGAAGTCAGTTGTCGGAGTTGGGGTTTGTTGTATAGTTTCTGCTTACTTGAAATCGTATTTGTTGTCAACCTATTTATTTGTTTAGGTAATGGTTTCAACAATCCTTCTCATACTACTATGACATATATTAATAATCTCAAAAAAACTTATGTGACAGCGTTGTAATTCTGCTCCATCAGTTCTGCAGTTCTATCAGTATTACTAATCTATCCCAGTTAGCCCGTCTATAGCTCTGTCAGAATTACAAATATATCCCAGTCTGCTCATCTGTAGGTCTTTGAACGTTACAAATATGTCCCAGTTGGCTCGTTTGTAGGTCTGTAAAATTACACATTTATCCCAGTTAGATCATCTGTAGTTCTGTAAACATTAGTAATCATTCCCAATTAGCAGCCACCGAGTCTATTATCAGAGAGGCAAGACAGAATTACAAACCGTGTTGAACTGAAGAACTACAAAAGCTTGATGATGAACTACGCAACAGAGAGAGAGAAAAAAACAACCGAAGACAATCACAAACACTGGTCACGTGCGAAATCTGATTTCTTTATGCCATGTCACAGTTTTGTAAAAGGGATCGGGAGGTATCATTTTTGTTGTTGTTGGAAAGACAACAACATAATTATGAAAACAAATAATAAATTAAATTAAAGCTATTAGTTTTATGTATTAGTTATTTCCTGTCAACCTACCAAATAATATAAGAATATATAAACAAATAAAACTGTATTGAATCAGTTTTACAAATAAACAGTGCCCAGGAAACAATGAACGATTCGGGTTTTAACCTTCGTTAGCCACAGTTACAAACAGGCAACAAGGACAAGAAATATAGATTATAGACTACAAAGACGTAATATATGTAAACACAGATACAGAGCAATAATAAAGCAAAAAAACTACAAAACCAAAAAGAATGAATAAATACAAGAAATTCAACAATCAACTAAAATCAAAAGAAGAAAATGGAATACAAAGTCAGGCTATAAGACTCTCCGCTGAAAGAATCGGTCACACAATGAAACATTGTCTCAATGGCGTCCATTAGCGATGAATCAAAGTCTAAATAAATCAATATTTATTTACTTACAAATAATTTAAGTTCATCATGTACATTATATGCATGTTATAACATTTGAATGTTTTTTATTGTATTTTATCAATATAATTTAAAAAAAAAAAATTTCCACCCGGTACGAGTTATAACGTAGTAAATATTTATATGGTCTGTCACTCTAAATGCTAGTATAAAGTTACCCTCGCACTGATATCGTAGATTTGCGCACCAAAATGTGTCGTCAGTGCTGAAAAGTGCTCTTCGTCAAATCAGGAACATAATGGATTAAATTTTATAAAAAAAGATGTTCCAGACAAGTATGTTTACGACAAGCGCTGTTATTTATACGCACAAACATAAATATTACAAAGGGAGAGGAACAGTCGTTATAGAAAAACACAACCTTAAACATTAGGATATATATAATGTTGGTTGATGTATATCTTGTGTATGACTCTGTCGCTATTCTTGATAAGCTAGTGGAAGATTGGTATACCTGAAATATAACCAAAACCTATCCAGCCTTCGGTGAAACGAAAGTCCTTCTCAGGCCTGGTAAAAAATTCTCAATTAAGCTATTAGCTCTTTTCAGAGAGGCCTTTATATATCGCCTTTATAGACCTCACAAAAGCATTTGACCTGGTTAGTAGGGATGGACTCTTCAAAATCCTCCTGAAAATAGGCTGCCCTTCTAAAATGCTGGAAATGATAAAGTCATTCCATGACGACATGAAGGGAACAGTCCAATATGCCGGAAGCACGTGACAGCCCTTTGACATACCAAGTGGCGCTAAACACGGCTGTGTTCTGGCTCCGACCCTCTTTGGGATCTTCTTTGCCTTACTCTTGAAACATGCATTCAGAGATGCAACTGAAGGAATATGCCTTCACACTAGGTCAGATGGCCGCCTGTTTAATCTTTCAAGGCTGAAGGTTAAAAACAAAAATAAGAAGGGTCACTATAAGAGACTTGTTGTTCGCTGATGATGCTGCAGTCGTCACTCAAAGCCAACAGGAGCTTCAGAGCTTGATGAATCGCTTCACTAAAGCATGCAAGGACTTTGGCCTCACAATAAGTCTAAATAAAACGAATGTGCTGAATCAGGATGCGGGTGCTGCACGAGTTATCACTATCGATAACTATGAATTGGCAGTGGTGCACCACTTCACATACCTAGGGTCTAACATCAATGACAAACTCTCACTGGATACAGAAATCGACAGCCGCATTGGCAAAGCTGCAGCTACCTTTGCCCGCCTCACATCGCGTGTTTGGGGAAACTCAAAACTCACAATGAAGACTAAAGCTGCGGTATATAATGCCTGCGTCACCAGCACACTCCTATATGGCAGCGAGACCTGAACGACCTATGCTAAGCAAGAAAAAAGGCTCAATACCCTCCATTTACGGTGTCTACGCCGCATCCTCGGCATCTCGTGGAAAGATAAAGTGACAAATGTCGAGGTGTTGTCACGTGCTGGCCTTCAAAGTATGTATATACTGCTTAGACAGCGCAGACTTCACTGGCTTGGCCATGTTCGCCGCATGGAAGATGGCCGCATTCCAAATGATATCTTCTACGGACAATTAGCAGATGGCAAGAGAACAGTTGGGCGACCACAGCTGAGGTTCAAAGATGTGTGCAAGAGAGATATGAGGGCACTGGACATGGATCCAGCAACATGGGAGAATGAAGCTGCCGATCGCACTAAGTGGAGATGCTATTTACGACGCCACCTCAGATTGGGCAAAGAGAGGCTCACACAACAAGCAGGGGAGGGGAGAAAACGTCGAAAGGAGCACCAGGAAAATAAGCAGCTGAGGGCTGTCACATCAGGGGCGCATTCCCACAGTCAATTATGACTAAAGGGGCTATTAGTCATTAGTTATTAGAGAGGGATTGTTAAGGCTGAAACCAAAGGTTCTCTGTTTGTATCATACGGCTTTCCAGTGTCTATTTGGCTAATGATCTATCATGTACTTTTGTCTACATTATCTTACCTTTTGTCTATATATGTGTGCCAGCGTCAGTTACTTGTGCGCAGGTCACGGGATCATTTTAAGATATGTGGCCGTGTAGGTTATACGGCACTAGTAGTTATGTTGATTTTTAATTTAGTCATAGTTAGGCTTCTATATGTTGTTGTGGTTCAAGTGCTAACTGGCCTTCCGCCAGAGATGGTAATACTTGACCTTTACTCATTTTTCTTCTTCTTCCCAGGTAGGTTCTTCCCTTTGAGTTTGGTGATAAGCAAAACAGTTTCAGCACAGCAACGTTTATCCAATAGAAATTACTGTAAATTTCCACAAACATCAATTCAGTAGAAAATTATATTAGAGTTTATTGATGTCATTAGACAAACACTGTAAATTTCACAAAATGATGGTTGTTTATCCAAAATAAAAAATATATAATCCAACTGAATAATATACACACTTGTCTACTCAAAAAAAAAAAACTTGTCTTGATATCCTCAAAGACGAAGTTCACCTAACGCTATCTGTAAAAATCATCTAGTCTAAAATCATGGTATCATTTAAATCATAAATCCCGAAATCTCTGCCTATCGCGGACATCTCTTCTATTCATACTATTTCTTCTTTTTTCCCGCCTTTTGCCACACGTCCCGTTCTTTTTTTCACACGGTACAGTTTCTGCACACGGCTCTCTGTTTTCGACTTTTTGCACACGACTTTACGTTATTTCGACTTTTTTCACATGTGTGATCTTTTCCAACTTAACAATTGGATTTAAAAAAAAAACCAGATCACACAAACATTCATTTCCCACTTTCCGCGAATAAAACCCATTCCTTATTATCTGGGACTGACCTACGTTTGCCCTGTCAGCGCAGTAACTGCCAACTGAAATTTGAATGATACTGCGTTTTGTGTAAAAACGTTTTATTTGCTTTTGAGGTCTGTCATTCTTATATGTAGGATATTACGTACAAATGTTTAGCATGGAAGTAGTAGGGATAATGCTAGCGTGGAAGGCCATGCGGTCACATACGCCTCTGGCCATACAAATGTATGTCATAATGTGGTCATTTTTTCATATCTTTCCATTTCAACTTTACTGGATATGTGTAGTCAAACTTGTCATGATCTATTTTAAATGCACCATGACAAAATTAATACCCCTGCGTACCATTTTTTAAAACTGGGTATTCAATTGAGCTTTCGCAGTGCATACGTGCCATTTGCGTATTTTCCCTTAAAAATGAACAATGAAAAGATTGCAAGGCATAGGCATTCTTTTTAAATGGTATTCAGTTTAATTTTTACGGTGCGATACCCTCCTTTACCATATTGTGCTGAAAAAGCTTGTGGGAATTTTTAGCAATTCATTACCGTACCTTTACTGAGTAATATGTGGATATGCTTTATATTACCTTCAAACGAAGTTTGTTTCTTTGTATCTGTGGGAATCTATATTGTTTGTTGCAATGACGGCCTTAGAGCATTGTTCGCACAGTCAAATGGTGTCACACGCGCTGATTCGCCACACTTGTGGCTGTAATAGTTAATTATAATCTACTGGGAAATTAAGTAATATTAGTGAATAATAACACTGTTGATCACTCTCACGTAGTAAATACTTACAAAACAAAACAAAAACACTATAACAAGTAACAACAATATTACAAATACCTCCCACTAGAGTTTCGGAATTTCTTTTCCATGAATTACACTGCGTGCTTTGGCGAACTGTGTCAGCTTCGGCGAACTGTGTCAGCTTTGGCGAACTGTGTCAGCTTTGGCGAACTGTGTCAGCTTTGGCGAACTGTGTCATCTTTGGCGAACTGTGTCAGCTTTGGCGAACTGTGTCACTAAACAAGAGCAGTCGGCTTCTTCACCCATTCCCCCTACACACAAAGAAAATGTGTTTCCCGCCCGCGTCGGCGCCTCCTTGCACGTAACGCTAATCACGGTAGGCTCGAAGGGCCTGAATTAAGGAAGGCCCTGGGTTATGTACAGCTTTATGTTGTTGTTGTTTTGAAGAAGAGATGGGTGGAGAGCGGGCACTTAATAGCTAACCGTTATTGCCTCTTCTCGTTCCATCTTGGTCTACCCTGTTCAACCTGAAAATTGGTTATAATTTGGGTATTTAGTGTCATTTTATTTTTTAATTTTGTATTCAATTTAAATAACTATTGTCTTTAGCAGTTGCTGATTTTAATTTTAATTAGTATGTGTCCATTTTATTTTCTCCTTTGTATTGTTTATTGATAAATATTGTCCTTTACACTTGGTTTTAATTTGTATTAGTATTTGTTCTTTTTGAGTTTTTTTTTTATACCTCGTTGCCTTTCCTTGTCCTATGAGTAGTTAGTAAGTTCTTTTTTATGTTGAGTTTTATGTTTTAATGATTTGTTAGATCTTGTTGCTTAATTTCTATTTAAATGAATGTCTTTTCTGAAGTACTAACCTTACATGTTTTCCTTTGTTTTATGTATATATCTTTTAAGTATTTATTGGGCATTTCTTGGGGCATCTATACTTAAAACCTTATCACCTGTCATGTCTATATTGTGATTTCTATAGTAACTTTTTAGTTCAAGCCTTTGTTGTTCATACTTTTTACAGTGGATCAGGTAGTGGTCTATGTCATTCTTTTCCTGACATTCTTGGCAGTATGGTTCTTCTATCATAAAGTATGCTGCACCGAGACGGAGACGCCACAGTTTTGTTTCCGATGGTATCTTTAATTCTTCTCTGACCTGGCACGTCCATGTTGGTTCTTTCAGCAGTTTGAACGCGTGTCTGCATTTTCAACTGTTCTTCCATGTTGTCTTCCATTCCTCGTTTATAGTTATCTTCACTTGGCTCTTGATCTCCGACCTTCCCAGTCCTGCTTTTATATTGTTTTTACTTATCCTTCCATTCTTGGCGTTCTGGTCTGCCAACTCGTTACCAGCTATACATATGTGTGCTGGAACCCACACTAGCCTCACACTACATCCCCTGTTCCCTAGTGATGTATTAATTACTAGAATTTCTTCCTTTATGTCTGGCCGGCTACATTTGCCTGGGTGTTCTAGTGGTTGTAGTGATGATAGTGAGTCTGTAAATATCGTAAAAGCTTCTGGTGGGTTATCTTCAATTATTACTAGACTTTTTAGTACAGCTTTAAATACATGGTTTCTTTCATATGCAATATACAACTAAGTCTCACCCAATGAGACTAAACCAAATATTTTAGCCAATATTTATCCACTGCTTGCAGCCCTCACTGGAGCACAGGCCATCAATAACCTCACGCCGAGACCATCAATAACCTCACGCCAAGGCCATCAATAACCTAACGCCAAGGCCATCAATAACCTCATGCCAAGGCCATCAATAACCTCCCATCAAGGCCATCAATAACCTCCCATCAAGGCCATCAATAACCTCCCGTCAAGGCTATCAATAACCTCCCGTCAAGGCTATCAATAACCTCCCATCAAGGCCATGAATAACCTCCCGTCAAGGTCATCAATAACCTCACGCCAAGGCCATCAATAACCTCCCGTCAAGGCCATCAATAACCTCACGCCAAGGCCATCAATAACCTCCCGTCAAGGCTATCAATAACCTCCCATCAAGGCCATCAATAACCTCACGTCAAGGCCATCAATAACCTCCCGTCAAGGTCATCAATAACCTCACGCCAAGGCCATCAATAACCTCCCGTCAAGGCCATCAATAACCTCATGCCAAGGCCATCAATAACCTCACACCAAGGCCATCAATAACCTCACGCCAAGGCCATCAATAACCTCACGCCAAGGCCATCAATAACCGCACGCCAAGGCCATCAATAACCTCACGTCAAGGCCATCAATAACCTCAAGCCAAGTGATACAGAGTAAATATTTGCAAGGGGAGGTGATCTTGAAAATGTTAAGCGAATAGATTCGATTGCGGGTTACGTTGCTTGGTTAAGCTGATGTTAAGTTAAAAATGTATTAGGGGAATTCCCTCGTGTGATCGAGAAGTTTCCAAGTCGGTAAGCGGGGCGAACACTGGTCAGTTCAAATTGCGGAGATGTGTTTTCTCTGAACTGTCTTGAGCTGTGAGTAAGCTCGTGTGACTAGCCCATGCAATTATCGAGACTGAGTTGTGTTTTTTAAACAGCCGAGTCTCGTGTCTTTTTGGGCAGAACTAGTGTGTGAACTAGGAGCAGTCTGTTTTTGGGTACCGACGGGAGAGGTCGGTCCTACAGTGTGTGTTTTGAGTATGCCTGCGCAGTGCAAAAGTTATAGAGGCCATTATTTGTGTAGGCCTATAATTCCTGAGTTTATTGGAGAATTGTGTTTGTGAGTATTTTTGAAGAGGTAAGGATCCATGAGGGCGAGATTACTGCAAACTGCCAGGGAGTGCAGTCTTGCGAGAAATTGCCACGAGTATTATTATTTAGGTTGTTAGCACGGCGAGGATGATGCCCGTTTGCTAACCGGATCCATTGAGGTGATTTGAGGAGGCCATTGTTATTATTGAGAGGATCCATATCTACATTAAAGCGCCAAGGTTGAGAGCGTCTTTGATGAGGCATATTTGAGAAGGCCATTGTTATTATTGAGAGGATCCATATCTACATTAAAGCGCCAAGGTTGAGAGCGTCTTTGATGAGTCATATTTGAGGAAGCCATTGTTATTATTGAGAGGATCCATATCTACATTAAAGCGCCAAGGTTGAGAGCGTCTTTGATGAGGCATATTTGAGGAGGCCATTGTTATTATTGAGAGGATCCATATCTACATTAAAGCGCCAAGGTTGAGAGCGCCTTTGATGAGGCATATTTGAGGACGCCATTGTTATTATTGAGAGGATCCATATCTACATTAAAGCGCCAAGGTTGAGAGCGTCTTTGATGAGGCATATTTGAGGAGGCCATTGTTATTATTAAGAGGATCCATAGCTACATTAAAGCGCCAAGGTTGAGAGCGTCTTTGATGAGGCATATTTGAGGAGGCCATTGTTATTATTGAGAGGATCCAGTGTTGATGTTGTAGAGCGCTAATGATTCTGAGAAGTGGAGATGTGACTGGAGTACTGTATTATTGTATTATTAAGACTTGTACTTTGATTATTACTATGTGTATTTCATATTAACGTATCGTGACAATAAACTATGTTAAATGTCACCTGTAGTTCCACGACTTGTACGTGCGTATCTGTGGCGTGTGAATGTACCCACGCACACTCACTGCAACATTTAACACGGTAGGAAAACAGTAGTCATGACAGTAGTAACGCATGACCATAAATAGCCTGTGTGGCGAGATCTATGTCAACAAACAGATTGAATTCACTAACAGTATCTCGTGTGTAGCAGTGGTATGTTAGTCGTATAGAATTTTGAACGTTTTAGGCATTAACTGAAACACCAACTCTCATTATATCTGGGTGTATTAAAAACCTTAAGGTTACAGTTTGGTGGCCAGTACTCAAACAGCATTGAGTGTAGCATTGTGTAAGATCAAAGAGTTAGAAACTCAGGTTAAAGATAACGATAGTGAAGTTAGAAATCTAACTCAGGAACTTCAAGAAAGGAGAGCCCTGTGTAGGCGTGGCTTATGTATCTCGCATTGTTTCATAGTCCTCGAATTAGTTTGTTAACTGTGTCCAACACGGTAGAATATAACAGTGAGAAGTTGACAGGTTGTTGGTAGACAGTCAAGTTTAACTGAATGTGAAGTTTTTTGAGGAGTCGTTTGCAGATTATCTCAAGTCAAAAGTCACGGAGGTTGCTGTGCTGCGTTTCCTGTATGCTGTACGTGCTGATGCTGTGTTGAGCGCATTCTACACTTTTGCAAGAACCTGAAGAGAAGAAAGTCTAGTTCGTGTACCTTTCTGCGCTGGAACGGTTTTATCTGCAGAACTTTGTGATATCTGGTGTGTTGGCGGAAGGGCGGAAGTATATTAAGATAAGTGATTTTGTTCTGTGTAGATTGTGCCACTTTTCTGCATTTCAGCAAGTCTGCCTATACTATTCATCACTTATGCTGTTGATAATTGTCGTTTTGTTGTCGATAATGGTATCGATTGATGTAGAATATGTTGATGCATATATAGTGTATGCTATATATAAGGACTATAACAGAAGTTGGTGTACAGTAATTAAGAAATAATTGCAATTTTTTAAAAAGATAATTGGCTTGGTGAGGTGAAAGTTTAATTAATACATATATAGTTGTCTAAGTAAGTAAGTCACTATGGACTATGATACAGATCCTGAGTATAAAAAATACCGTGAACTATTAGGATTTGGAGACCGTGAGCTGACTGAGTCTGAAATAACAAGACTGATATATGAAAAACTAATTCATGAAAGTGATGAGAGGATTCAGAAAAGGATGCTAGAAGAGAAGAAGCAACTGCACATAAAACAGAGTACCCTAGAGCAAAGGGAAAATGTCATAGAATGTACTACTGAAGTAAGTGAGTTACATGAAAAAGTCTCTAAACTTACAGATGATTTAGGCAAATCAAACTCAGTACTTGCTAGTGTTCAAGCACGTTTGGATTCAGCATTGTTGAACATAAAGCAATTGGAAGTTCAGATGAAAGAGAAACAAATTGAGGTGGAAAATATTACACAGGAGGCCCAACAAAATAAGCAGAGTTATGAGAAATTGAAACTTGAAACTGATGAACATTATAGGACGTATACAGATACGCGCCTTGATTTATTAGATGATATTGCAAATCTCGGTGGCGAACATGAAGAGAAAAAGATTCATAAGCTTAATAAGAGCAGTGATGATATTAAGATTCAGTCACTACAATTAGAGTTGACTCATTTGAGATCAAATAAAGAACAGTATGAGAAAGAGACATTAGTAGAGTTGATGGCTGAGAAAGAGAAGGTCACTAAGATTAAAAATTTACTAGCAGAGGAAAGCTGTAAAGTTTTAAGAGCTGAGAGTTTAAGCAAGAAATTAAGTGCAGATATTGCACTTAAAGATATTCAAATTTCAGAAGCCAGAATGAGAATAGATGGTCTACTTGACATTCTCTTAAAGAAAAAAAGGTGGTCTTCTGTCAGTGTTGACAGTGAAAGACATAAAGCAAAAAGTCAGTCCTATACACTTTTTGCGGACTCTAAAGTTAAGAATGGTGGACAGAAATCTTTCCGAGGGAAATATAACTTTCAACGCAATACCAATGATTTTAGCGATATTGGTTCCTGGCGGCAAGCTAGCAAAGGAAAATCTACAGTATTAGATAACCCTGTAGATAACAAAAGAAACAATAATAAATTTCAATTTAAGTTGTTAAAAACAAACAAAGTATTAGGTGAGAACTCTGATGGCTTGATAGCAGGGAAGAAAAATAGCACTCCTTATTCCAGGAAGGAAACATATTTTGTGAAAAACAATAAAGATATGGTTAAATCTTTCGGTCATACCCAGTCAAGTCAGTGTGACCCATTTCTTAAACACACTGCCACAAACAAGGATAAAAATACTTTTGATAGGAGATATAACCCTGAGGTTAAAATGTACCAAGGGATTTCTTCATATAGTATTGTTTCTTTGCCTAAAAACAAGAAACAATTTGACAGATCACAACATCGTGATTCTAAAAGTATTAGAAATTATAATGGAAATAATTATGTGAAAGTTTGTCAATCTGGTAATAAACTTTTTGATAACAAACCATTTCTATCTAGTAGATATTTTTATCCAAGAGAAAATGCTAATCGTAATTATGCTAACTGGGATGTAAAACAGTACAACTGTGTCAATAGAACAAATAACAATGTTCTTAACAGCAATTATAGAAATCGTAACCAGGTTAGCTGTACTCCACATGAGAGCAAGGTTGTTAACAAGCAAAGTAATAACACTATTGATTGTCACACTGGTGGTGTCGAAAGGTCATCTCGTTCTTGGGAATGTAGTACATTTTTTTTCAGCCTATAACAGTGATGAACTTTCGTTACGGTCAAGTGATCGCTAAGCCTTCTGTGATGTTTACATCGTTTAAGGAGGACTTGTTGAGGTGTGTGAAAAGGGGCCAAGACTCTACCCCACCTCAAGGGATAGGTAAACGTGAAAGTTGATTTTCCGTTTGTCCTTATTAAATCTAACAGATGATTATAAGAGATTTTCATTTGTATTATCTCATAGCGTGTGGCGTTGTGATGAGTTGGCGCCCTTGTTGACATTATTCGTTAAGAATGTGGATTATCTATCAAGCAGAACCTATGAGCGTCTCGCTATACATCTGACGAGTCACTTTTTGGAGGATCAAGAATTAATGACGGATTGACGGGAATATTTTTTTTTTACAGCTGATTTATTTTTTAGAATAGAACATGTTATTGTATTCTGTGGATAATATATCATATGATGTTTTATTAAAATATGTGTAATTTCTTTGAAACATTATGATGTTCATTTTTATGCATCAGTTGATTGCTACATATATATTTTTTGTAGAACATATATGATTGTTTCGATAATGTACCAGTCCAATTTTTTATGCCATTTGTATACTATTCTGTTTTGATTGTGTGTAACATATGTGTTG
Organism: Oreohelix idahoensis; assembly: GCA_024509875.1. NCBI lineage: Eukaryota > Metazoa > Mollusca > Gastropoda > Stylommatophora > Oreohelicidae > Oreohelix > Oreohelix idahoensis. The sequence continues at coordinate 104,176 of JAMPIV010022310.1, read as the reverse complement.
GTAATAATTTGTGTGTAATTTTTGATAAATGCAGTGAGCGGTGTCAAACCTGTGCTCATTTTTCTGTATATTTTTCGGGTTGTAGCTGTAATTGTTAGGATAATTATATAAATTTATTGTTATGTTGTGTAATATGATTTTGTAGAATTATCTTGCACGTATCAGAAATAATTGTGTATTTGTATTGTTAACATATGGTGAAACATTGATCTTGTCAGAGCATAGTACCTAGAATTTAAATAATAAGATTTTTTCAACATTTTTGCAACAAATTAATTTGATAAATATTTTTTATAAAAACTTTGAAGATATTTTTATAGGATCTTTTTCGTATCTTATTGTACCATTAAATTTTAGATTTATTTATAGTATATATCATACTAGGCTGAGTAAGATATAAATTTACAGTTAAATAACACTGAAGCTCAACGCTATTGTTAGTCAGAATTAACTTATAAATTAAATTCAACTTTTTTTTGGGATAAAATTGATATACACATCTGATACTTTTATTTGTTTAAAGATGGACAGATTGTTGTAACATTATGTTATGTTTGTATGTTGGAAAGTTGATATACAGATGACATTGTATTTTTCTTAGGTTTTTTTTTTTGGTGATGTACTTTTTTGAAAAAAAAGAAAAACTTACATGTTTTGATTTAAGTGTTTGTCTAGAGATAAGATACTTTATGCTTCTCTCATTTTGTTAAAAGTTAATTTCATTGTTAGTTTATTAGTTATGACTTAGAATTACTTAAATAATAATTTTATTTTTTGATAATTTATCGTTCTGAAATATTTTGTATGGTAATTTTGGGAAAAAAATTGTTTTTTGACATTGTAATTTATTTTTGTGTGCCCTATGATTGAAAGGGATATTACTTCTTTGGAAACTTGTCCTATTTGATATTATAATGTATTTTTATTATTTAGCGGTTGATTTTGCGTTAGGTCAAAACTTAGTTATCGCAAATGCTATTATTTGTTTGTGTAAGGTTTATAATTTATTTTCAGTTAAGTATAACTTTTGTAATTTAGTTAAATTACTTATTAGACTTTGTTTAGTTATGAATTATTCGTTTTGTGCTGTTAATATGGATATACTTTGACATTTTGTTTTGTGCCTTGTAATCATGTTTGTATTTAATTTTTGTAAGATATTGTCTGATCTAAACATCTATTAGTATGTATTGTTATTGACTTTCTGTGACAGGGAATGCGTCATTTTAGGAATTTTCCTTTATAACAAATACAGACCATAGCTTAGTTGATAGAAGTTAGTTAAAATTTAATCATAGGAACGGACTATAGGATGGGAACAGCGTAGATTACTTTTTTATCCAATCGTGAGATGAAGCAACGCTAACCTAGATTTTTTGAGCTGAAGGAAAGCGTGTCAAGTCCCGGCTGAAAAGTCAGTTGCAGATCAGTCTTGATAGTGTCGGGACGTATTGTCCTTAGGCTGCTAAACTTTCGAGGATTTTTCGATTAAATTGAATGATGTGTTCATTTAACAGTGGCATTATCCTAGTGTATTAATTGTGCATTTATTTCTCACCAGGAAATCTGTAAGTAGAGTGATAACATTTCCTATTATATTTCTATCTCAAGGAAAGATAGCCCTTGATCATGTAGAAAGGAATTCATGGCTGCAGGTTGCACCTATGAGTAAAATGCAGAGATGATGAAATTTGCCCCGTATAAGCACCAATTGATAAATTGCAGAACATGAGCATATAACGTAACCCATTGAGAACAATGAATTAATCTGTCCGAAGTAGAACAGCTTATATGTAATTGGATCAACGCAAACTGGTATTTGGAAAGAAAAAGTAGACAGGAGTTGAATAAGCCTGATTCATAGAAGTGTCGATTCCCCATGCTAGATTATTGAGAGCAACTTGCATTTTATATTATGAATGAAAAATACATGTTTTTAACTTCACGCTATCATGTACATATAATGATTATTAAACAAAACGTTGACATCAAAGAGAGGTCGTCAATTGATTGCTAAGCCTTAACGATGAATGGAAGGAGGGAATGTCTGTTGAGAAACTTATAAATTCTTACTAACTGCTCACGAACTACAACACCTTAGAGGATAGTCCCCGAACCTGGTAAAGTCCCGTAAGACTGTAAGGGAGAAATTGCGAACTCTAGCGGTCAAGCTAGTAATCTAGATCTAACACTCTCTGCAATTAAACAGCAACCCGCAATTCCCTACCCCGCCACACATTGCTTATATGTTGCCTAGTGACCAGTCCTCTATAAAAGAGCAGAAAAACAAGCATAAACACACGAAAGATGGACCTAAGGAGAAAATACCCACACCAGAGACAGGCCTATATGCGGTACCGACAATTCAGCAAAAGTTTTCGCTGTGATACTGCCCCGCATTACCCGTCACAGTTCACCAACAGAACCGAAGATGTGTTCATACCACGATACCAAGATATACGAGAATCGATTTCGTATCCAAAGACTGAGGCAGTTTTTGCTTATGACTCGAAACTGGGACGCTATTTTTATTTTCGAAACGTGAACGAAACTCCTTCACCTGACACTAGACATCAAACACACATGTTCCCCGCCAATAATTACAAGCTCCAAAATAAAAGACACGCCACCAGTGAAATTAGACATGAGAATCAAAGTGGAAGTTTGCAAAAACGAAGGTACCAGATCGAGACAGTTCCTGGTTCAAACCCCAGTCAAAACCACTCCTATGTTTCAATGCGAAAACCTCCACATTTTATCTCCCAAGAAACAGAGCGCAGACCACGAAACAAACATTGGGATACACTGAACAAAAGGGCCCATAGAATATCTGTTCGAAATTGTATAAATGAAATCAAAACTAGAAACATCTTGGAGTTTACAATTATACCATCGAAAAACGGACAAGTTGGCCTCCTCACAACAGACGATGGATGGAGGGCACACATCGGTCCCATAACAGCAGGAACGAAAGTGCACAGATACCAACATGAAAATTTCGTCCATAAGAACAAGACACAGTTGACCCCCATGAAGATAAATCAACCCATGCCAACAAAGCAAGAACCTCAAACAACGACGGTTTGTGTGGCAACGCAGATAAAAATTGCCAAATCTGTAAAGAAAGCAACACAAACAGAAGTTTCGAAGTCTGTAAATCAACAAAGCAAACAGAGTTTCAACCCTGGTGCAGTAGTACCAGCCTCCAATGTACAGGTAAACGACAAAATGTCCTGTATATCGGACTCAGATAGCGGTATCGATTCAATATTCAGCATCCCACCACTTGAATTACGTAATAGACTACAAGACAGAGACCTGCGCATTAGAAATAAAGAAATCATGCCACAGACGTCACACGATGACAACACGAAAGCACCTTATATCCACACTCAAACTTACTCCCGCAATGATAAATCGTCAGCTGATACCTATCACACCCCCAGTTCAGGCAGTTCTAGTTTTAACACTAGTGAAAACCAAACACTGCTATACCACAAGAACAAGATTGGTCGTTCAGAACAATCAGATCCTGAAAAAACTATACCCAAGCAGATTGTTGAACCATATACCAGCAATCTTTATGGAGACGAAACAGAACAAGACATGAGAGAAGACAGTGTCGGCCCCGGCACAGCTTTGTCAGACCCCAACGAACAAAATGACAAAGAAATGGTAGAACTATACGAACAAGAAACAGACATTGATACAGCCAGTTCTATTGAAACCAGTGATGCGGATAGCACATTATTTGTACCAGTCAGCTCCAGGGTCAAACGCGCCTACACAGCAGGGTCAGATGACTCACCTCCTGTCGTTAAATGCATGAAATTGCCACAAAATGAAATCAGACGAAAAATATTGAAGAAACGCTATCGTGTTTCAAAGCCCAGCCGAGAAGTGTTAGCCTCATCTCAACTAGTCAAAAACAACAGTGTGCAAATTACTGCGCCCACTGTAAACGGTGTTAACGTACAGCACAACCAGGTCAGAAGAAAAATCAAGGCGAAACATATACCTGCCTCCAAACTAACAGATGTTCCAGCCATACAAACCCTAACCACAGTGAAACCATCACCGCAATCAAAAGATGTTAAGCAATCACCGCATTCGTCAATGTCCTCAGTGCCCCAACAATCAGCAAATGCAGTGTTGCCTACCACACCAGTCACCACTGCTACTCAGTATGATCCTCGCCTAAGCAGTCGGGAAATTGCAATGCTCGAGGCGATGAAAAAATTCAAAGACCTCGCAAAGCTGTTCTGAGAAACACGCCCAGGTGTTTTATGTGTTCGCCACTCCGAACACGGTCGCCGCGAATGTAAAAAAACCTTTTTAACAATGTACTAACTTTCCCATGTACTCTATTTTCAGTTTTGACAGTTCAAATGACTTGCTTCCAGACTAAGATGTCAAAGCCCCACTGAGAAACTTTTGTCCAGCCTTAGAATACTGATGCCCAGAAAACAATCAAGACCAGCACACGGAGGATTTTCATTAGATAGTATAGTGTTGTGAAATAAATATGACAAAACAATTGATAACACACGGTGTTACGAGTTTACAGACATTATTTAATTACAGACATTTTCCTAATATTTAGAATGTTATACAACCTTACCTATAACAAATGTGTCACACTATTCTGTTGTAACATTGATCTCTACTTTTGAAACTGATCATATTCCACGCTCCATTCACCAGACTTCTTGTCCTTGCAGTTCCAGAGTTCTGTACTTTCGCATCTTAGTGCATTTTCATGCAGACACTTTACACCAGTAGTTTTTTTTCTTAACTTATACTAATATTTCTGTGATCAAAAAATGCTAAACTCCTTTATATCTATCACCTTGATCAATCATACTGTTCCTACTATGACATCTGTTAACAGCATATAATTCATACCCAAAACTAGTATTGCATGTTATGCTATCTTTCTCCACAGGATTATTTATTTTTCCAATGTACATTATTATTATTTTAGACCCAGATGTATATTAGTACTGTCAAGATTTGAAAACATTCTCCAAGATTCCATATCCCAACCTTGACTCTCTATAGTAAGATTTTCTTCACTTCACTGTTACAACATCTTTAACTTACTATTTTTCCTTTCTACTATATTGAGACGACATTCTAGACTTGTGATCTTTTCAATCCCAATAATATTCATTCCTTGGAATTACAATCATGTTGTAATCAGGAGATCCCTGATGTACTAAGATGTATTATATGCCACCCTCACACATTTTGATGATGATAAGCCAATTGTAAAGTTTCTTTCTTTCTCTTCTGTAAAGTGTCAATTTGTAAAGATGTGTACATAGTTGTTGAGATCAGGCATGCTCCAGTCTACCCAGCTATAAATGGGTAACTCACCCTAGTCCTGAGTTAGGGAAGGCAAAGGTGGCTGTCAACAGTAGTTTCCCTCTAAGGAACCAGGGGAAGCAGGCCTTAAACTTGGTCACTTCAACCGACGCAGGATGGTGTATGTATGGAGTAGAAGTGTAGACTGTGATTAACGCGAATGGTGTACTGTTCGTGTGCTGACCAATATAATCACTCATACACATGTGTCTACAAGGCACCAATGCAGACTGTTAGGATCTTTGTTTACACAATTTATTCAGACGTACACACTGGGGCATACGAGTACATCATGGGTATGTTGACACATCGATTTGTAGGCATACATAGCAGATCTGAAGTCATGACACATTCATAAATAATGGGTAGTACATCAAAAGTTCAATGTCATGATACATTATGGCCGCATCCCCTATCTGACTAAACGCGTCAGTGAAGGCGGATCGGTAAACAACTAAAGTTGCTTGACGTCCATAGTTTGTAGTATATTATGAAACCACGAAAAGGGGGTTTCTATCAAGATTGAGATCTCCTTGTCACTGTCCGAGTAATAAGATACATGCCCCGTTCTTTGGACAGTGATACTAAAGTATGATGACAGGAATTTAACATGGCCGCCTTCCTGAGTTGTCGCTCACTCGCTCACAGGAGGATATATTTATAAGCCAAAATTAATTTGCAATACATATGCATAATTTCATAAAGTTCCTCCATACACATCTACAGTAATCCAGTTACCTCACGTAGACATAATTATAGTATGGAGCCCGTCATCTCCGTCGATACAAACTTGACCCTAGCGTTACGAAGCACAAAGTTCCAGCTAGGTCTAACCGACCTGAGATCATCAATAACAGGGACTGGCATTACATGGAGTCCGAATCATACATGGTACCGTACCTTAGGAGAGTCTCTAACACAAACTCTAGTAGAGGAACAATCTCCTATAGAAGAAAAACCACTTCATAAATCATTTTTCCTTAAGAATCTGCCAGCCCTAGAAAAGGCGTACCCGCCATTGTCACGGTACATCGGAACTCCTCACAACTCGTTAAGACAACTCCTACTTCCGCTACAGCGGCGTAACAAGAATCTAGTCCCGCCTACCCATCCAAAATATACAATATAGGACTGATTCTACTTGTACTAATAATATGTAATACATATGAAATCAGGCCATAAACATAATAAGCAAATTAATCTATTTTCTGGCCCTAAAAAATAGGTACAGGCATGAGAGCAAAATCCATGCGCCGGATCAATATCCAGAACGATTACTCCTATAATCAAAAGTGTGAATCAAACATGGATTCTCTCGCTTTTACCATAGACAGCATTTTCATACACAAATGAATGAATGTCTATATTTTTCCCATATTAAATAGCCATATCGATTTTTGTAATATGTGCGTCAAAATATGCACGTAACACCAATATTGTAAAACATTGACTGCCCTGAGGTTAGCAGCCGACATAAAAGAAAAGAAAAAGAGAAAATAAATCACCATTTCAGAGTGAGAAATTAGTTTTTGCTCCTACTGCCCATTACCAGTCATACCCCCACCAGCATGATCTCTGATACTCCAGCAGTATTTTGTTGATACTGCCTATGACAAGTACCCCAATGACATTTGCGCATGCTGATTTTTTGCAAATGAAAAATCCTTTGAGAGCATTAGTATATGCTAACCCCAGATTGAACACATTACACCTATTTGTTGATGATGCCTTTGCCCATGTTAAAGAAATAGCATTTGCACATGTTGACTTAGCAAATGAGATAATAGAATATTTGATGAATACCATGGACATGGAACAAATCAGAGCAGATGATTACTGCACACATGAGGACCATATTTGAAGTCATTATTGAAGGATTATCAGTAGACAGGAGACAAATAGATTATGATAATCCCATGGAACCACAGGTACTAAGGACACAAAATGGAGATTAAATAATGGAGAAAAAAAATAATGACTGAATAATTACTGCGCCCAGAGGTAGGACAAATAGAGATACATCCGCATTTTCGGAGAAGATATCTCTTTGATTTTTGCTTATTGCCTTTGTAATATGAACATTGTTGTATAACAAATGACTATTCCTTATCACGAATTACAGAATGTTGTAAGATGGTTGAAATAAATTGACAATTTACTATACTCATAACATACCCAGAATTACAAGAGAAAAAAAAATACATGATTGATGAAATTGGACGTACTGAGATTTGCTCACCCCGAAGATATTGGATACAAATAATGTTATCCCAAGGACAGACATGTCACAGATATATCATGGAGATATTATGACATAAGAAAAGAATACCTAGATTGGAAATGCAGCAAACTTTGTCAAGGACACCACGAAATAGACCCCCGCCCCACACTTAAGATAACTGACGGACGAGATTTTTGAATTATAAGTACCATAAGTCACCCATCTGGCTGTAGTCAGCGGATGTTACAGGCACCACATAACTCTGACTAACCTTTGACCTGCGAAGGCAGAGTTGGTGTCGAAATTTTGCACATATGTAAAAAGACATGTTTTTGTTCATGTTTTGGTAAAGTCTAGACATTTGTGTTAATGGTTCCATAAATGATTAGTTGATATATTGTTGATAAATATTCGCAGATATAGTACATAGACAATTAATAAGGATGTATTTCCAGTACAGAATAAGAGGAATAGGAAGGATCCACATTTTAAATATTGGAGCACCATGAGCGATGAATTGGACTTATAAAGAAAATGGAAATGGTACACTGTATGCAAGGATAACCAGAAATAATATGGATAAATAGTAGTCAGAGTGCCAGGAACTTTGTCTTATGAGAATATTGTAGATTCCTCACGATCAATTGAATATTTTTTCTTCCCTTCTGTGTCACATTTTTTGAGTGATGACCCCCAAATTTTTTTTTCATCTCATATTGTCAAAAGTTCTTACATCTCAGTTGATTGTTCCATAAATAATTGTTTGATGTGTTTTTGATAAATGTATAGCTAGATAAGGTACATAGGGAGTTACTAAGGATGAATCCTCAAGATAACAGGAGGACTAGAATAGATACAATGATATTGGAACACCATAAATGATACATTGGTGTTATGAAAAAAAAAAAGGAAACAAAAATAAACTGTACACAAGTATGCCTTGAGAGTGACAACATGGATACATATTGTCAAGAGTATAAGCAGTTGTCTTAACAAGGAAAATAAAGTAATACGGAACCCAATGTAGAAAATTCATGATGATTTGAAACTATATTTTCCTTTTCCCTTATATTTCATAATATGATAGTAACATATTCGTCTGTTGGTTGCTGAATAATTAGATGTTTGTAAATTGATGTATGGTAAGTCAAAGAAGATCTTTGAAGATATATATATATATAAAATAATATTTCTAGGGAAGAGTTCACAAAAAAAAAAATACTGTGTTGACAGAAAAGAAGGAATGATTAGAAATAACTGACTAATGGACAGGATCACCACCAGACGTACGGATATTGGAGACAAACATCACATATTTAAAAAAAAAAAAAAAAAAAAGGAATGTAATATAGAACATTCTTTACAGTGATGGACTTGGAACGAATTTATACACTTACCATTTGGAAAATGTCAATAACAAGGAAACATACAAATAAATAAATAAGGATAAGCCATGAGGTTTTAATGCTTTTATTGTGAAAAATGATTACTTATAAAAATGATGCTGGTTATATTATCGTCTGATAAAATATGCATATTATGTCTAGAGATGTTTTCTACATGTAATAATGAGCAAGTGGCTCATTCACTAGAGAAAAAAGAAGATGATGAGTACCCATGAAAACATTGGCTATTCTATGAAAGTGGATTACCATTACCATAAGGAATTGGAGATTTTGGACATTTCTTGGAATATTGCAGAGTACTTGGAAAATAGAATAAATAAGTACGCCAGGAAGAAAAAAGATTTTTTAAGTCTTGCAGACTTATATATGGAGAAAATAACAGGAACAGAAAAGAGATAACACACCCACCATATCTAAGAGAAGGTAATCAACTATATTTTTGAATGAAATGTAATGGATTATGATAATGCGGCCAAGTTCTGCAAATAAGATATTTTATTGTTCATTTCCCAGTGTTGCCACTCGTCACATTTTTTGGTGATGACCTTATGATTGTTTTGCAGAGTTTGTTGGTCAGTGTTGCCAATTTGTAAATTTGGTTGAAATATGTATTGATGTGAAAGATAGTTTGCAATTTTTTGGAGATGATGTCCATCTATAAGGCCCCTTTATAGACGACAGTCCCATATAGACATAGGAGCTCAGATGTAGGAATTTCGTTAAATTTTCAGAAATATTTTTAGACTTAGAAAATTTTTGAACTTGAAAATGTTTTTTGAAAATATTTTTGGACTTAGAAAATTTTTTTGGGATAAATTTTTGTTATTGATAGTACTCAAATGTCTCCCTACGGGATACATTTGCGGAGCCCCGGGATCTATGTGTGACAGGGAATGCGTCATTTTAGGAACTTTCCTTTATAACAAATACAGACCATAGCTTAGTGGATAGAAGTTAGTTAAAATTTAATCATAAAGTTATAATAGGAACAGACCATAAGGAAGGCTAGCGTGGATTACCCTTTTTATCCAATCCCGTGAGATGAATAAGGGGCGGAAGCAACGCTCACCTAGATTTTGAGCTGAAGGAAAGCGTGTCAAGTCCCAGCTAAAAAGTCAGTTGCAGATTTTGAAGCCGAAGAGACAGACGCGTATTTCTTATGCTGCAGATTTTTGAGGATTTTTCAAACTTTTACTAAAGGAAGTCTTTCCCCAGTTTTAGTGTGAATTGTGCATTTAATTCTCACATGGAAAGGCAGTAAGTAGAGTGCTGTTAAAATACCTAAAACATTTTGCATATCAAAGCAAGATAGCTTTTGCCTCCCGCAGCACCCTGTAAAATGGCTGCAAGTTATACTTTGAGTCAAAATATAGACTTTGGATTGCTAAGTAGAACCACTAACAGTTTGGTAGAACATGAAGCTCGTCAGGAAATGAGAGAATGGTTTAATCCTCTGAGTAACTGCTAGTATGCAATTACCGCTAGCTAATATATTGAAGGATCAAGTAGCTAAGAGTTGAATTTAGGGTAATTCACTTGATATGAACTTCCACATGCTGTGTTAATGGAAGCAATGTGCATTTGTGGATGAACGAAATATGCATACTATAAATCTTTATGCCATAATGTATATACGTTATGTTGGAATAAAAATTACGTTGAGACCAAACCAAAAGGATATTATCTATTAAATACTACGCCCAGGGAAAGGAAGAAATGGCTGCATGAGAAAACTTATCATGTCATAATTATCTGCTCTAACTCAATACAACACCTTAGAGGATAGTCCCCGAACCTGGTAAAATCCCGTGAGACTGTAAGGGAGAAATTGCGAACTCTAGCGGTCAAGCTAGTAATCTAGATCTAACACTCTCTGCAATTAAACAGCAACCCCAAATTCCCTACCCGGCCACATCTCCTATCCCGGAGACCGGAGTGGCTAAGAGGAATGGCGTCCGCATCTAGTTCTAAAGACACCTGGGTCGGTTACCAGGGGTCGGTTCCCAGTACAGGGAATATTCTTGATGGAATTTTTTCAGAACCTTACTTACGTAGTCGTTTCCCTTCTACCGTGAGGTTGTAGAACTATGGAAGAGAGAGTGCCAGACTATCCTATCGGCTGTCTTCCTCCTGGCCTGGTTCCATTCTAGTCCTCGGTTCTTCAAAGATTGTCTAATGTTGTCCTCCCAGCGGACTCTAGGTCGTACTGGGGGTCTGTATCTCTGGCTCTTTGTTTCCCATGCTTGTCGTGGTAGCCGATCTTCTCCCATTCTGCAGACATGGCCATACCATCTTAGTTGGGACTGTTCTACTTGGGTCTGCAGGGGGTGGGATTTAAGGCCTTGATTTTCATAACCACTTTGTACTAATATTGTTTTGCTCCCCTCTGATTTCCTGAGTAGTGAGATCGGATGGCTAGCCTTATTGGATCAGGGCGAAAAAGGTAGGTCCTGTGTGCAAGTTTCGCACGTTAAAAATTACTCGGCAGAAGGAAATCGTAAAGAGTAGGCCGTACGGCCGCTGCCGTGTCCGAGTTTACACAATTAAGAAAATCTACCCGATACAACAATATTTATAGAATGTGTGATTCCTGTATACACACATTGGGATGCTCACCGATGCTTTGGATTTCGTGCACTGTGCCGAGATTTTACTTGTGAGCTAAAGGAGGAGATCGGACCACTGTTTGAGTTTTCCGTGTGCAATGTAGATAGTCCTTAAAACAAACAAACAAACCTCTTCTATGTTGGTGTGTAGAGGTTAGTCAGAGGGAGCGCCATGTTATCCAGTAAGATGTATATCTTTTGGCCTGGTGTCAGTCTAGTCCTCGGTCCATCAGGGATTGTCTAATGTTGTTCACCCTGCGAATTCTTGGTCTTCCTGGAGATCTTCATCCCTGGCTTTTGGTTTCCCATATGTGTCGTGGTAGCCTGTGACGGATTGCCTCTCCTTAGTTCTGCAGTAGTGGTTCAACAGTGGCCAAAACTCAAAAGAATCTAAAATATGTCGTCAAAGTTGTCTACCTTCGCACAAGATTACTCTTGGCAGTGTTGTAGATAGAAAAGTAATGTCGCTTCTATCCCAAGGGAGCATTCATAAGATATTTGCGAAGTCAAGAATAATGCTGTATTGGCAGGGCAATTGTTAACTTATATCGGTTCGCCGCCTTTTATGAAGAATTAAGTAAAGGTTTTAGCCCGTTCAAGCCCCCAGCTTGTGTAAATCTAGCGAAATTCTTTTTTAAGAATTAGCTCTATGCCTAAGTGTAAATATATATTAAAGAGTCTTGCACAAACGTTTGCTTTCATACATATAAAAACCTAATTAATTATGATAGTTATGTTTTAAAATAACATGTAACAAATTTAATAATCAATTGGTTCTCACAGGTTGAAATGGTGGTGAATTTTTGATGAAAGTGTTATCTTCATAGAGACTGGATAAAGGAATGTTAATGTTCTTTGCTGTTGCCTTTTGTTAAGCACTTAGCTTAGCATCGATGACTACTGCATCCGTGGTTTCGACAGTTCTTCAGTAATGATGACACTTCACAGTCTGATAGCTTTGTTCTACGAACAGTCTAATAGCTTCGATCTACGAACCCTCAAATAGCTTCGCTCCACTTACCAAAAGCAACTTTTGGGAACACAATCTCCTGGCACAGTTTAGAATGGACCCAAGCAACTTAGGTTAGATGCTTTCGAATCACTTGGTCTGGAAATGTTGTATTACTCTTATGACTGGTGATCTGATTCCTTAGGTCTCCTGCCTTGACATTTATAAATGCGGGTCTACTTTTTTTAAGTTTCTAAGTTGCCCACATACTTCAATCCTGGTCCTCTAAGTTTCCTGACTTTGTATTTATAAATGCGGGTTTACTTTTTAAGTTTTAAAGTTGCCCAAATACTCTGATCTCTCACTTATTATTGTAGAATTCTTTGTCCGCTCCATCTCTTTTTGGCTCTGGTGAATTGCTAGCATGACAGGGCGATGCAGTCTGATCTGTGACTCCGATTTTGCTAGATTATATTTCTAATTCTCAGTTCAAAATTCCAGTTTTTAATTCCGACGAATTTGTCAATGAGAACCACTGTGTATTCCGGCTCTCACTTTACACCAATCCAAACTCTTTTGCACTAAATTGGTAGGGGTGCTTAAATCATAATACCCCCGCGTGTTTTAAAATTATACATTTAAAAATTCCATCGCGTGACCTCTTTCTAATAATGCTGTAATACTTCCGCTTGCATCTTTATGCTAAACTCATAACCACTATCGATGCACTCATTTTTGACTAATACTTTCCGCCCAGATTGTTTCCTCTTTGGCAATAACGAGGTAGATATAACTTTAACAAAAAATTCCAACAACCTTAAAGAAATTATAACTCATACGATGAAGGTTATTACAAATAACAGTCATCATTCAGGTCTAATGAATGGCAAAATAGTGTAGGATATAATCCTAAATCAGGCAGAGAACACAGATCTTTCCATAAAGGTAATGATTATTATGGCAACAACAGAGGTTCTTATCAGAACAATAATATCAGGCAGTCAAGAAACCATAAACGCACAAATGCTGTTGTACATAATATTGACAATAATCAAAGTCAAAATAATAATGTTAAAACACATGCAAATTCTGTAGTGTTGCTCTGTCCAACAGTAATAACTGTACTAACTGAAATTCTCTATTTCAGCCACAAGAAGTACCAAGACTATTATGCTGACATCCTTTACCAGTAATGTCCTTATTTGAAAATACTGGTTCACTAATGCTTAATAAAGGTTTTGTGAACAATCAGCTAGTGTCACTATTGAGAGACACAGGGAGCCACAACTATGTGTGTACGCAGAGCTTTGGTGGATCAAACAGATTATACAGGAAAAGAGGTGACATGTATTACATTTGGAGGTACAGTTGAGTACTATCCAACAGCGGAAGTATTTTTGGATACTTCATATTTCACAGGAAGAACACTTGTGTGCCTCTTAAATTGTCCAATTGCAGGAATTATTCTTGGAAACGTTCCTGACATTCATGAATGTACGAAAGATGATATTGAAAAATGGGAACAACAGCATTTCATATGTTCAAATGCTGTAACTACCAGAGCTCAGGCTCGTGCTGAACTGAATAAACACATACAAAACGATAATGTGTTACATGAGAACTTAGATGATGAAAATGACACTGAAGAAGAAGTAAATGAAGAAAAGTATGATAATGATAATGAAAATCATGATAAGGATGAAAATACTGATGATATTCAGGTAATGAATAATAACAATCAGGAGAGTGATGATAATTTCCAGGTGGAACTTATTGATAAGGAAACCTTTGTACAAAGACAAAAGGATGATATTTCCTTAATAAATTTGTTTCAGATTGCTAGATCGGATGAGGTGATGTTCGATAATAGTGTAAAACACTGGTATACTTTGAAAAATTGTATTTTAGTTAGAAATTTTCTACATTTTAACTCATTAAAAACAGATTATGTTACCAGCGTGTTTTTGACCATTGGTTTTGAGACATGCCCACGACATTGAGTTGGCTGGACATTTAGGTGTTGCAAGGACAAAACAAAGAGTTTTGTTACATTTCTTTTCGCCTGGTGTGACAAAAGATGTTAAATCATTTTGTCGCTCATGTACAGTGTGCCAAAGTATAGCAACTAAGAGGCCTAAGCATGATGCTCCAGTTCAAGCAGCTGATATTTCTTTGCGGCCATTCGCAAAGATGGCAATTTATGTGTTATTGGCCCATTAAAAGTTACATCAGCTAGAGGACATCAATACGTGTTGACATGCACCGATATGTGTACACGTTGGCCAGAAGCAATACCACTGAAAATAATTACAACTGTAGATGTTGCAGATGCGTTATATTTAATTTTTAGTAGATTGGGTTTTCCAGAAAATATTATATCTGACAGGGGAACACAATTGATTTCAGATGTTATGAAACTAGCCATGAAAATGTTCGGAATTGAAAGATCGCTAAGTTCGATCTATCATCCTCAATAAAATGGTAAAATTGAAGTTCTGAATAGAACGTTAAAACAAATGTTACATAAGGTTACCATTAAGTATTCACAGAATGAGAACAGAATGTTACCAGCGACATTATTTGCTTGTAGAGAGATTAAAAACGAGCATACTGGATTTGCTCTGTTTGAATTAGTGTTTGGGGCAAAACCTAGAGGGCCCATGTCAATCTTAAAACTACTATTGATTGGAGCTGATTTGAATGAAGAGGTTCAAACCTCATATCAATATGTTGTCAATTTGAGAAAAAAAGATAATCGACGCATTCCAAGTAGCAGTAAATTCATCTGAAAAGGCAAAGCTAATGGCTAGGTTGTTTGCCAAATAAAACAGGAAAGTACGCCAATTATGGCCGGGTGATGAAACATATGTACTATTGCCAAATAATGACAACAAGTTACTTGTGTCTTGGAGAGGACCTTATATGAGTGTTGATAAACTGTCACATGTGGACTATATTGTATCCATAAATGGAAAGGAACAAACTTTTCATATTAATATGTTGCAACAGTTTCATACACGTCCGCCACATCTTAAACCAGTCTTTGAAGCTATTGACGAATCTGTCAATCGTCATTCTTCGTTGGCTGTTATACAGAAATTAGAAGGTTCTGACTTGTCTGATGGAAGTGAATCATATTTAGTGCTACCAAGTGTCCATTTATTAGCTACTGAGAGTTGGAGAGATGTTTCCATTTCACCAACTCTATCTCCTTATCAGAGGGAACACATTTCTCATTTACTAGTATCTTTTTCTGATGTTCTTACTGATGTCCCTGGACATACAGATATCATTGAACATGACATCATTCTTACTGATTTTCAACCTATCAAGTTGAAACCATATCCTATAGCTATTCACTTACAATCTCAGGTTAAGGATGAAATAGAACAAATGATGAAAGTAAACATCATTACTCAATCACAGTCACCTTACAGTTGTCCTACGGTGTTGATTTGGAAAAAAGATAAATCTATTCGCATTTGCATAGATTTTAGGCGGTTTAATTCCCTGACCATTGAGGACGCAGAACCGTTACCTTTATTAGAATCTTTGCTAGATGAGGTAACTTCTGCTACATTTTTCACGAAATTTGACATATCAAAGGCTATTGACAAGTTCCATTATCGGATAGAGCTAAGCCTTATACTGCTTTCGCCACACCTCTTGGTCTATTCCAATTCAATTTTATGTTTTTTTGGTCTAGTGAACGTTCCTGCAACTTTCGTGCGCATGATGCGAAGACTATTCTCAGACCGAGAAGATTTAATCACCTTTATAGATATTTGTTTATTCCATCGCTCGTGGGATGAACATATTGTAGGTATTCAGTCCCTGTGGCATACTTTACACCTACATAACCTTTCTGCTAGACCCTCCAAAACTAGAGTAGGATTCACTGAAGTTTCCATTCTAGGCCATAACATAGGAGGTGGTTTTCTAAAACCTAAGGACTTTACTATTTCTATTTAGTGAAGAAAAATTAACCAAACAGAGTCATTTGGACTCATGTTTGTGATGTGACTCTAAATGCTCTTAAATGTTCATTTTCAAAGATGCCTATTTTGAGATTACTTGACGCCACTATACCTTTCACCCTCAGGGTCGACGCTTCGAATTTATGTATCGGTGGGACATTGATGCAAGAATTTGAAGGCTGCATGCACCCCACACTCTACGTAAGCAGAAAACTGACTCCCACGAAGCAACGTTATCCCATCATTGAGAGGGAGCTCCTTGCCGTGGTGTTCTGCTTATCCAAATTGCAAAGATGTCACCTGGGAGCTTGATTTACTTTGGAGTCGGATCAACGTGCCTTATCTTACTTCAAGACAGCTCGATTCAAGAACGTAAGAGCCGTACGAGCATCTTTGGCTTTACAGCCACATGAATACAAAATAAAGGCAATCAAGGGCAGCCAAAACGTGGTCGCCGACGTTTTGTCCCGCTGCATGAAACATCCAATGGCACCTGTGAATACTACAGATGTATCACAAGTTCACATGTGATCTACATACATACTTCGTGATGAACGTATCACGAAAAAAATCCGTATACAACAACCTGGTCATATGCAGTGTTACAAGGTCAATACCATGAATATAATCCAAAAAATCTCTGACAGTGAATACGATAATGATGCTTCGAAATAAGCTACATAATTACATCGTCAGTTGCAGAAACATTACTCAAAACTATAAGCAGTTCGCCCAGCAGCATGATGATGCTGATTTTCTGAATGTTCAATAAAGACTCATTATAGCTCTGTGTGGGCGTATACATACAACTATTTATATACAATCAAATTTAGACTCTATCAGTAGTGTGCCAACTTTTCGGGCGTAAGACCCATGACTTCGCGTTGTAAGGTTGTTTCTACGGAACCTTGACCTGTTTAAGAGTGTGCAGTGTGTGTGGCGTAATGTACTAAGAAGTTCTCGCATTGGCAACGGTAGTTAGCCCTGTGTGGGCGGGACTTGGATTTAGAACCCAAATCGGATTTACCTTTGTTGGCCGTCTTCTATGCCTACGGGCGAGTCTAGATATGACAGTATGATTTAGCGGACAAGCGTCATTTAGGAACGAATAACTATGACATTCATCTATGTCAAGTGTGCTATGTTCTAGCCTAATTGAATCATCGATAAACATCTCAAGTCTTATTGACGCCTGCATGGCTCACAGACAGTGTGGTGTCGCTCGTGACCTGTGATCGGTGACACGGTGAGGTGTATAATGTTTACATGCTTCCTATGACATATTTGCAGCATTCAAGTTTCCTGTTTCATACTGTGTCAAGTACCAGAGGTGACAGTTGACGACGAGTCCTGTGCTTATGCCTGCGCTTTTCAACATGGGAGTCTGCTTATGCTGTGTCATTTGATGTCCATCAGTTGTAGCGGGAAAAGAAGGAACTGTTTTCTATTTACAAGATAAGTGGTTTTTTGTCGTGGAAAACTGTGTCTCTCTATGTATGTTGTCAGGTCTTCCGGTTATTATTATTTGTTCTATTGAGTACTTCATGTTGACAGTGTTGTATTATAAGATTTAGTGCATAACTGATTGTTGCTCATGTGACATAATACTGACTTACCTTATCTTGATTCAACTGTTTATACCACATATTGACATAAACTTGTAATAATTATAATCACTCAGTGATTGAATCACCATGGATTTTGATATGAATCCAGACGATATGACGCCAGTATTGGATTATTTATTTCAAGTAGGTAAATATCGTGATGGATTACAAGGCCCAGCACTTGAGAAATACGTGCTGGATGGTTTTTTGTTTAATGCGATAGAAGCCTAGTCGGCTTTTGCTAACGATAACTTTTGGTCAGGTCCTCAATTGATCATGGCAAGAGATTTGGCGAATGTGTTAGATTACCTGCGTCCATTTGTGTGCAGTTATACTCTATAAAGAAGAATAGTGTATCTCTGGAGGAAATTAATGATCTTAAAAATAGCTATAATAATAAGATCAAAGCACTTCAACTGGAGTTAACACAGTTGAGAGCACAAGCTGCTCAAGTCGAAGGTCTTGAGGCCCAGGTGGCCCGACTTCAGCCACAGATAGCAGAGGTGCAAAGGAAAAGATTGAGGAAAATGGCACGACAGAGGAGAGAAAGCAAAGAAAAGGATGTAGAAAAGAGAGTGGAGGAGTTATCGTTTAAGAAAGAGGAAATGACTGATATTGAGAAATTACTCATTGAGGAGAAGAGTAAGGTTTTAACATCGAATAACTTATATAAGAAACTAAGCGAGGATATCTCTCTTAATATTGCTGAAATTACTGAACTTAGAAAAAGAGTGGATGGTTTAGTGGATGTTGTTTTAGGCAACAAAGGTTTGTCTACTGTCAAATGTGTTTATCAACAAGAAAGGCAAGCAAAGAGTCCGCCCTATACACTCTTTGCTCAGACGAAAATCGAACATGTTGGACGTAAATGCCTGCGTGGCAAATACAATTTCCCACGTACGGAAGACGCTGCGTCTAAGATTACTGACTCTTGGCATCAGACCAGCAAAGATACTTCATGTGTAACATCCAGTTCAGTTAATAAAGATAACACACATTATGTTAGTAACCATAAGGATTCGATCAGTTCCACTACTTGTCATACCAAGTTTAGACAGGGTGATACAGTAAATAAGCATATTACCACAGAAAAGAATAAAAACAGTTTTGGTAAAAGAAATAACCATAATGTTAGACAGTACCAAGGAAGCCCATCAAATGGTAGTTGTTCCTCTCTAAAACAGTCTAACAGATCTCAAAATTTTGATTCTGAAGAGTTGAGAAATTATGGTAGGAATAATTACATTAAAGATTACCAATCTGATAATAATTGTTCTAGGAGTCAACAAGATTCATTTACTAGATATTTCTATCGAAGGAGACAGGTTAAGCATAACAATGCTAACTGCAGCTCTAGTCATAATAATTGTTACAATGAAGGAGATAGCTATAATAATAAAGATAACTCCCCAAATGTTACTACACATAACCAGGTCATTGTTAGTAAACAAAGTAACAATAAGTAATAAGGTCACAAAATGCAACTGTTTGTTATGTTTTGATTTCGAGAAAGAATCTCGTTTTCTGAGTGCATAACTTTATTTCAGCTCTGCTGTGATGACCTTCATTTTGGTCAGGTTATTCTTAACCTTTTGTGTGATATACTATGTGATGAAGGAAGACTTGATGGAATCATATAGAAACCAGATGTGTTTTCACTGCCACAAGTGTTAGGTAATTGTGTAGTTACTTTTCCGTTTACCTTAATAGATCTCACAGTTGATTAAAATAGGAATTATCATTTGTATTTCTGACAGCATTCAGCTTTGCGTTAAGAATCATCGCTTTGATGTTATTCTTGGCGGTGAGAGGAATGTAGGTCACCTTATGACCGTGTGCCCAATCAAGCGCCGCTCAGCCAGCCTGTTGACCTAGTATTGTATGACGTTACCCCGTGCGGTTTACAGAAAACTATCAATGAAAGCCGGAGTTGTGACCTATTAGATTTTTTTTCCTTTAGGATTTCGTTCAAGATTGTTATAGTGGTTCTTATACTTGATTTTTTTTTAGGATAATGTATTATTGTATAGTATAATATGATTGCATTGTATAATATGGTATTGGCTATTGTGTATGTCCATATTCATGCATTATTTGTACTTTATGTTGTTATTTACATAATTGTATTGTGGATAAACATTGTACGTATTATCAGTGCAATGAATTGTAACATTTCATTTTGTAGTGACTTATCTTTAATTTTTGAAATGATATAGTGGATTTTTTGGTATTTACATACGCTAGTCTGAAGACTATTCCACTTAGATTATATTATTATTGTCCATACGTGCTCTGTTGTCCAGTTTGGAGCTATGATAGCTGATTCATCTAAACATTGATATGATTTTGCAGCAGTAATTATTAGGATAGTTTTGTACATGATGAGATTGCCAGCCCTAAGCACAAACTCATTAGCTAGTAATATGCGTTAGTCGCTTTCTGAGAGTTTTTTTGGTTACTAAATTTGTTTTTTCTTTTTCGTATCTGACTCTATGTTTAGTTAATATATTTCTATATACAGAGGTTATATGAAGTACCTGTTGGGTTGTGAAATGGTATTTTGGGACTAAACTGTATATGTAGAATTATCATAAATAGCAGATACTGTTGTTTGTTTGAAGAATTTAGAAGTCTGACTTAAACACTTGTTCTTATAGATGTTATGTTTATATTTGCAAATTGATATGGAGTTAATAGTGGGTTTTTTATAGGTGCTTATTTGTTTCTGCTTAGAGATAGGAATATTTTTTTATGTCACACATTGTGTTAAAAGCTCATTTCACTTATGATTTATTAACTACAGGTTGAAACTTGTAAAAATTTAAAATACTATTTTTATTTAACTTAACGGTTAGAAACTTTTTTGTATTGTAATTTTTGTGAGAAATGTATCTGATTTTGAAAGTGTTATATTGGTTGTGAAGGTGTAATAATATATGTTGATATTTCCAGGTTAAAAAATAAGAGAGAAAAAAAAAGAAAAATATATTGATCAGTTTTTTTTGAGATTGTGATAATTTTTTTTTACATATCGCACTTTTTTGTGTGATGTCTGTGATAATTTATTTAAGTTATGAATAAGTTTTGTAATTTGGTTAAATCATTTATTATGCGTTATTTATTATAGCTTGCTTTTGTGTTATGGTATATTTATATATATACTTCGCCTCGTTATTGTATGATTTTCGGTCATGATTGTATTTTTATACAATTCATTGTTTTTCGAAATAGTTATTAAGGTGTATTATTGCCATCTTTCTATACATTCATTTCTTGAATTTTCTTCTTCCTTTACGGATTGTTCTTTGTCTCATTCCATATTTTCTTTGTGATTTTTTTCAGTAGCCGTTTATACTTTGGTGATGCTTCTTTGTTTCATCTTGGTGTCACTTAATTATATTTGTATATGTTCACTTCCTATACTTCCTTCTTTTGTATTGTGACGTTAATTATATAGCTTGGAATGATGTAGCCATTTATGTCGGTTTGATGTAAGAAGTTGGTTCACATTAGTGTTACTGTCTGATTACTGATTTTTTTTCCTATTTGATTTCACTGCTGATTTCAGTGTCGATCATGCTTCTTTTGCTTGATCTTGTCTGTTACTTTCTATTTATTGTATCCTGCTTGGTCTACAGTAAACATACTTAATTTCTTTGAAACTGATTATTTTGGTGTACTTAGAAGATTATTTTGTATAATTTGTTTCATTGTACACTTTCTTATATTTTTTGTCGATGTCATTATGACCTTACCATAACATATTGTTGTAAGAGTATATTAGAGCATATTGGACACCTCATTTTTCGTGGATGTACTTTTTTCAAAAAAATGATAAATCATTTTTTTTCTCCGAGTGGTGTGGTAGTATGCTAAGGTCAAAAAGGGAAGTGATCCTTAGTATGCTAAGTTGGTCAGAGTGAATTTGGAGTTGCGTCGCCTGTGGCACGTGATATTTATTAGATGACTGAATTCTTTAAGAAACTTCCTCGTATGTTCGAGAAGTCTTGTAAGTCAGAAAAAAAGAGCGTTATGAGCGCTATTCACTTCGAGTGGGGGGATGAAGTTGATCTGTATTGGACAGCTGTGAAAGGCTCACGGCTAGTCCGTGGAAGGGACTGAGCTGTGTGAACAGCGAAGTCTCGTGACTGTTTGGCGGGAGATTTTTGGTGACCGCGCGCAGTCTTTTTTTGGGTGTGGACCGTTGCGGTCAAACCTAGTGTTTCAAAGTGTGTTCTAGGCGTTTGACTGTGGTAGTCAACCCTGGGTGTTTTCTCTAGAGTGTTTTTCACAATGTGTGTCTCGGTGGAGACTTTTGAACAGGCCTGTATTGAATATTCTTTCCTGTATTGAATATTCTATCCTGTATTGAATATTCTTTCTTGTATTGAATGTTCCTTCATGTGTTAGATTATGTGATGAATTTACTTTGATATATATAACTGCAGTGGATGCAGTCGTTTGAGAGATTTTGTTATTGTGCACGTTCTAAGAGAAGTGCACCACTAATCTACAATTAGGCGCTATGGAGAGTCTGAGATTTAAAGACATTACTTTGTAGGCCATAGACATTTTTGTGAAGGAGATTAGGAGGCCATATATTGTGCAGGCTATATTACTGCAGACTGCTGGATACGCAGTCCTTTGAGGAATATTGTGGATGTGCATCTTCTATGAGAAGTGCACCACTATGTTATAATTGAGCTCTAAGAAGGGATAGCGCTGACGATGATTATTCAACTGCCGTGGAGCAGCCTTTGCTGAGAAGGGGAGATGTAGTCTTTTGAGGAAAATCGTTATGGTCATCTTCTATGAGAAGTGCACCATTATGCTATGATTGAGCTCTACGGAGAAAACATGAGAAGGCCAGTATTTTGATGAATTTAATAGTACTGCGATGTGAGCAGTCTTTCTGCCAGTATTTTTATGAATTTAATAGTGCTGCGATGTGAGCAGTCTTTCTGGATGAGGCCATATGTATGAGGCCGTATTTATATCTCCGGTGAATGCAGTTTATTAAGGAACATTGTTAATGTGTACCTTATATGAGAAGTGCGCCGGTGTGCGCTGTAATGGAGCTCTGTGGGGTGTTGGAGCTTCATGAATTTATTTAATCGATGCTTTGTACTTTATGCTGTATTTCATCTATGTCGTCGTCTGTGTTGTAACGTAAATAAACTGTACTTTAAACGATACCAATCGTTCAACGATCCATCAATCCTATGTGTGTTACTGTGATGGACGAATGTATCAGTACACACTTACTTTGAACAGTCCAGGCAGTGACAGTAATAACATATTCATTATAAATAGCCCTGTGTGGGCGTGGCCTATAATCAGAACTCATTTCGTCGTTATCCTAGCTTGGACAGCACTTCCCACCGTTTACACTTTTACAACTCATATCTTATTCAACTCGGTGTGTTACTTCTAGTCTGGTGGTTCAAGGACATTACGTACATACCACATGCATACTGAAAATCATTTCGTTCAGAAAAGATTGCAACTCACGTTCTTTCTAGATATATGGGTTGGACTAAATGATAATTTTCCCAATAAATTGACTTACAGAGCCAGAAAAAGGGAAATAACTACGAAATGAATTTCGCGAATATTGAAAAGGGGAAACAACAAAGAAATTGCTTCTCGAATTTGACTCTATAAAATATCGTTATAATAATTAAAATGGGAATTCATCATTATACCTTATCACATGGTAAACAATCATGGACATTCGCAAGAATATATTACGTCATATATCGGTGAACTTCATATTGAAAGTGATTTATTCAAAATGACTTTGGATCAAGGAAATGGACTTCAACTATTGTCATTGACTAATGATTAACATTAAATATTTAGATATTGGTGAGTTTTGTTTGACCACAAGTGTGTTACACTCACATTCGACTTTATTACATTAATGAGCTTATACGCCATACTGTGATTTATTTTAACAACACATGAGAAAAGTATCTTTATTGCCTACAGTTATATGTTCCATTCATAACATATACTAATGAAATACACACAATGATTATTCATTTGACATATTGTCGCAGTCACCCATTATTAATTGGTTTGTCTGCCTCATATTATCTATTGCCTCTATTACTTAATGTGTTATGCCTTGCATTATGAGACTAAGTTACTGATGTTATCTGACTTGACATTAGGCGTTTTGGGACAGTGTGCGGTGTTTGAATGCCTGGACTGATATATTAACGTCAGTTTACATGTTGATTGAAGTTTACTACAGTGACCTCACACAAGTGTCAAAAGAGTTGTATTCTATATAGGCAATGGGTTTTGTATGCTATTACTTAATTCCACACCCTAGGTGTTTATTTGTCTATTCTGAAGCACAGACCTAGGTGATGTATGACTCATACCAACTGTGAGATTTGATGTTACCATCTTTTCACTCCAGTGATGTTTTCAACTCACACCACGTAAATAATGAAAATTACCTTTTCATTATTTAACGGAAGGGGGAAGTAAATGTTATGTGTAAATTTCATAACATTGGATGTCGATGTTGACTTCCTACTTGATGTGGTTGGAGACTGTTGTCTTGGTTTCAGGAAGTGACGTCAGTACGTCTGCTGGCCATCTCTGCAGACGTGAACGTTGTAAGTCGGCCAGCCTAAGCGTGCCCTGACGGCATTCGGCTGTGTGGCTTTACAAGGTGTCACAGCTTGTGTGATTCTGGTCCAGAGAGTTAGATGCTTGTTCCTCTATCTTCATTGTTGTACCATCACTAGATTACGCATACACCTCCGTGCGTTAATGCTAGTTATTTTATGCAAGATTAAAAAAGGATGCTGATCATTACGTGAGTGACTTATTGTTCAATAAAATGTGTGAAAATGTCATCGACATGTTGTTGCGTGCATATTTTGACGCACATATTACAAAAAGCCATATGGCTATTTAATATGGGAAAAATATAGACATTCATCCATTTGTGTATGAAAATGCTGTCTATGGTAAAAGCGAGAGAATCCATGTTTGATTCACACTTTTGATTATAGGAGTAATCGTTCTTGATATTGATCCGGCGCATGGATTTTGCTCTCATGCCTGTACCTATTTCTTAGGGCCAGAAAATAGATTAATTTGCGTATTATGTTTATGGCCTGAATTCATATGTATTACATATTATTAGTACAAGTAGAATCAGTCCTATATTGTATATTTTTGATGGGTAGGCAGGACTATATTCTTGTTATGCCGCTCTAGCGGAAGTAGGAGTTGTCTTAACAAGTCGTGATGAGTTCCGATGTACCGTGATAATGGCGGGTACGCATTTTTCAAAGGGCTGGTAGATTCTTAAGGAAAAATTAGTTATGAAGTGGTTTTCTTCTATAGGAGATGGTGCCTCTACTAGAGTTTGTGTTAGAGACTCTCCTAAGGTACGGTACAATGTATAATTCGGACTCCATGTATTGCCAGACCCTATTTTGATGATCTCAGGTCGGTTAGACCTAGCTGGAATTTTGTGCTTCGCAACGCTAGGGTCAAGTTTGTATCGACGGAGATGACGGGCTCCATACTGTAATTATGGCTACGTGAGGTAACTGGATTACTGTAGCTCTGTATGGAGGAACTTTATGAAATTATGCATATGTATTGCAAATTAACTTTGGCTTATAAATATATCCTCCTGTGAGCGAGTGAGCGACAACTCAGGAAGGCGGCCATGTTAAATTCCTGTCATCATACTTTAGTATCACTGTCCAAAGAACGGGGCATGTATCTTATTACTCGGACAGTGACAATGAGATCTCAATCTTGATAGAAACCCCCTTTTCGTGGTTTCATAATATACTACAAACTATGGACGTCAAGCAACTTTAGTTATTTACCGATCCGCCTTCACTGACGCGTTTAGTCAGATAGGGGATGCGGCCATAATATATCATGACATTGAACTTTTGATGTACTGCCCATTATTTATGAATGTGTCATGACTTCAGATCTGCTATGTATGCCTACAAATTGATGTGTCAACATACCCATGATGTACTCGTTATGTCCCAGTGTGTACGTCTGAATAAATTGTGTAAACAAAGATTCCAGCAGTCTGCATTGGTGCCTTGTAGACACAAGTGTATGAGTGATTAGTTTGGTCAGAACACGAACAGTACACCATTCGCGTTAATCACAGTCTACACTTCTACTCCATACATACACCATCCTGCGTCGGTTGAAGTGACCAAGTTTAGGGCCTGCTTTCCCTGGAGCCTTAGAGGGAAACTACTATTTACAGCTGCCTTTGCCTTCTCTAACTCAGGACTAGGGTGAGTTACCCATTTAGCGCTGGGTAAACTGGAGCATGCCTGATCTGAACAACTCTGTACACTTCTTTACAGACTGACACTTACAGAGCGTGCGATTGAAAACATAAACTTTACACATGTTTAATCAATACGTGACTGTACTTCGACGATATGGACCGTCATTTTGATGTCTTCAGTGCATGACCATGCTCTTTGGATTGTTTATTGTTTCACTGTGTTGTTTTATTTGATATATCAATG
>JAMPIV010022310.1:0-72500 GCA_024509875.1 Oreohelix idahoensis | reverse complement strand
GAGGTCTGTCATTCTTAGATGTTGCATACTATAGCACGTATAAATGCTTAGCGTGGAAGTAGTAGGGATAATGCTAGTGTGGAAGGCCAAGCGCTCACACTTATTATTGCAGCTTTAATCATTACACAGCGTAAGGCACATGTGTGAGTTCCGATTCTAACATATAAAGTTCTATCCATACCTGATAACCAATGAAAATAATGATCACATGAATTTCGCTGAATCAACTCAGCTGGGGGCTTGAACGAGCTAACTTTAATTATTGCATAAATCTCCACAACAGTTGACGGCAGATACTAGAGTTAAAATTAATTATTGCATAAATCTCCACAACAGTTAACGGCAAATACTAGAGTTAACATTAATTATTGCATAAATCTCCACAACAGTTGACGGCAAATACTAGAGTTAACATTAATTATTGCATAAATCTCCACAACAATTAACGGCAAATACTAGAGTTAACATTAATTATTGCATAAATCTCCACAACAATTAACGGCAAATACTAGAGTTAACATTAATTATTGCATAAATCTCCACAACAATTAACGGCAAATACTAGAGATAACATTAATTATTGCATAAATCTCCACAACAGTTGACGGCAGATACTAGAGTTAACATTAATTATTGCATAAATCTCCACAACAGTTAACGGCAGATACTAGAGTTAACATTAATTATTGCGTAAATCTCCACAAAAGTTGACGGTAGATACTAGAGTTAACATTAATTATTGCATAAATCCCCACAACAGTTGACGGCAGATACTAGAGTTAACATTAATTATTGCGTAAATCTCCACAAAAGTTGACGGTAGATACTAGAGTTAACATTAATTATTGCATAAATCTCCACAACAGTTGACGGCAGATACTAGAGTTAACTTTATATATTGCATAAATCTCCACAACAGCTGACGGCACATACTAGAGTTAACATTAATTATTGCATAAATCTCCACAAAAGTTGACGGCAGATACTAGAGTTAACATTAATTATTGCATAAATCTCCACAAAAGTTGACGGCAGATACTAGAGTTAACATTAATTATTGCATAAATCTCCACAACAGTTGACGGCACATACTAGAGTTAACATTAATTATTGCATAAATCTCCACTACAGTTGACGGCAGATACTATAGTTAACATTAATTATTGCTTAAATCTCCACAACAGTTAACGGCAGATACTAGAATTAACATTAATTATTGCATAAATCTCCACAACAGTTGACGGCAGATACTAGAGTTAACTTTAATTATTGCATAAATCTCCACAACAGTTGACGGCACATACTAGAGTTAACATTAATTATTGCATAAATCTCCACAACAGTTGACGGCAGATACTAGAGTTAACATTAATTATTGCATAAATCTCCACAACAATTAACGGCACATACTAAAGCTAACATTAATTATTGCATAAATCTCCACAACAATTAACGGCAAATACTAGAGCTAACATTAATTATTGCATAAATCTCCACAACAATTAAAGGCAGATACTAGAGTTAACATTAATTATTGCATAAATCTCCACAACAATTAACGGCAAATACTAGAGCTAACATTAATTATTGCATAAATCTCCACAACAATTAACGGCAAATACTAGAGCTAACATTAATTATTGCATAAATCTCCACAACAGTTGACGGCAAATACTAGAGCTAACATTAATTATTGCATAAATTTCCACAACAATTAACGGTAAATACTAGAGTTAACATTAATTATTGCATAAATCTCCACAACATTTAACGGCAGATACTAGAGTTAACATTAATTATTGCATAAA
The DNA here is from genome assembly GCA_024509875.1 of Oreohelix idahoensis. Lineage (NCBI taxonomy): Eukaryota > Metazoa > Mollusca > Gastropoda > Stylommatophora > Oreohelicidae > Oreohelix > Oreohelix idahoensis. The sequence continues at coordinate 70,692 of JAMPIV010022310.1, read as the reverse complement.
TCTCCACAAAAGTTGACGGCAGATACTAGAGTTAACATTAATTATTGCATAAATCTCCACAAAAGTTGACGGCAGATACTAGAGTTAACATTAATTATTGCAAAAATCTCCACAAACATTGACGGCAGATGCTAGAGTTAACATTAATTATTGCATAAATCTCCAAAAAAAAATTGACGGCAGATACTAGAGTTAACATTAATTATTGCAAAAATCTCCACAAACATTGACGGCAGATGCTAGAGTTAACATTAATTATTGCATAAATCTCCACAACAGTTGACGGCACATACTAGAGATAACTTTAAATATTGCATAAATCTCCACAACAGTTGACGGCAGATACTAGAGTTAACATTAATTATTGCATAAATCTCCACAAAAGTTGACGGCAGATACTAGAGTTAACATTAATTATTGCATAAATCTCTACAAAAAGTTGACGGCAGATACTAGAGTTAACATTAATTATTGCATAAATCTCCACAAAGGTTGACTTCGGATACTAGAGTTAACATTAATTTTTGCATAAATCTCCACAAAAGTTGACGGCAAATACTAGAGTTAACATTAATTATTGCATAAATCTCCACACAAGTTGACGGCAGATATTAGAGTTAACATTAATTATTGTATAAATCTCCACAACAGTTAACAGCAGATACTAGAGTTAACATTAATTATTGCATAGATCTCCACAAAAGTTAACGGCAGATACTAGAGTTAACATTAATTATTGCATAAATCTCCACAACAGTTCACGGCAGATACTAGAGCTAACATTAATTATTGCATAAATCTCCACAAAAGTTAACGACAGATACTAGAGTTAACATTAATTATTGCATAAATCTCCACAAAAGTTAACGGCAGATACTAGAGTTAACATTAATTATTGCATAAATCTCCACAACAGTTGACGGCACATACTAGAGTTAACATTAATTATTGCATAAATCTCCACAACAGTTGACGGCACATACTAGAGTTAACATTAATTATTGTATAAATCTCCACAAAAGTTGACGGCAGATACTAGAGTTAACATTAATTATGGCATGAATCTCCACTACAGTTGACGGCAGATACTAGAGTTAACATTAATTATTGCATAAATCTCCACAAAAGTTGACGGCAGATACTAGAGTTAACATTAATTATGGCATAAATCTCCACTACAGTTGACGGCAGATACTAGAGTTAACATTAATTATTGCATAAATCTCCACAAAAGTTGACGGCAGATACTAGAGTTAACATTAATTATTGCATAAATCTCCACAAAAGTTGACGGCAGATACTAGAGTTAACATTAATTATTGCAAAAATCTCCACAAACATTGACGGCAGATGCTAGAGTTAACATTAATTATTGCATAAATCTCCACAAAAGTTGACGGCAGATACTAGAGTTAACATTAATTATTGCGTAAATCTCCACAAAAGTTGACGGTAGATACTAGAGTTAACATTAATTATTGCATAAATCTCCACAACAGTTGACGGCAGATACTAGAGTTAACTTTAATTAGTGCATAAATCTCCACAAAAGTTGGCGGCACATACTAGAGTTAACATTAATTATTGCATAAATCTCCACAAAAGTTGACGGCAGATACTAGAGTTAACATTAATTATTGCATAAATCTCCACAAAAGTTGACGGCAGATACTAGAGTTAACATTAATTATTGCATAAATCTCCACAAAAGTTAACGGCAGATACTAGAGTTAACATTAATTATTGCATAAATCTCCACAAAAGTTGACGGCAGATACTAGAGTTAACATTAATTATTGCATAAATCTCCACAAAAGTTGACGGCAGATACTAGAGTTAACATTAATTATTGCATAAATCTCCACAAAAGTTGACGGCAGATACTAGAGTTAACATTAATTATTGCATAAATCTCCACAAAAGTTGACGGCAGATACTAGAGTTAACATTAATTATTGCATAAATCTCCACAAAAGTTGACGGCAGATACTAGAGTTAACATTAATTATTGCAAAAATCTCCACAAACATTGACGGCAGATGCTAGAGTTAACATTAATTATTGCATAAATCTCCACAAAAGTTGACGGCAGATACTAGAGTTAACATTAATTATTGCATAAATCTCCACAAACGTTGACTGCAGATACTAGAGTTAACATTAATTATTGCATAAATCTCCACAACAGTTGACGGCAGATACTAGAGTTAACATTAATTATTGCATAAATCTCCACAAAAGTTGACGGCAGATACTAGAGTTAACATTAATTATTGCATAAATCTCCACAAAAGTTAACGGCAGATACTAGAGTTAACATTAATTATTGCATAAATCTCCACAAAAGTTAACGGCAGATACTAGAGTTAACGGCAAAACTAGAGTTAACATTAACATTAATTATTGCATAAATCTCCACAACAGTTAACGGCAAATACTAGAGCTAACATTAATTATTGCATAAATCTCCACAACAATTAACGGCAGATACTAGAGTTAACATTAATTATTGCATAAATCTCCACAACAATTAACGGCAAATACTAGAGCTAACATTAATTATTGCATAAATCTCCACAAAAGTTGACGGCAGATACTAGAGTTAACATTAATTATTGCATAAATCTCCACAAAAGTTGACGGCAGATACTAGAGTTAACATTAATTATTGCATAAATCTCCACAGAATTTGACAGCAGATACTAGAGTTAACATTAATTATTGCATAAATCTCCACAAAAGTTGACGGCAGATACTAGAGTTAACATTAATTATTGCATAAATCTCCACAAAAGTTGACGGCAGATACTAGAGTTAACATTAATTATTGCATAAATCTCCACAAAAGTTGACGGCAGATACTAGAGTTAACATTAATTATTGCATAAATCTCCACAAAAGTTGACGGCAGATACTAGAGTTAACATTAATTATTGCATAAATCTCCACAACATTAGTTAACATTAATTATTGCATAAATCTCCACAAAAAGTTGACGGCAGATACTAGAGTTAACATTAATTATTGCATAAATCTCCACAACAGTTGACGGCAGATACTAGAGTTAACATTAATTATTGCATAAATCTCCACAACAGTTGACGGCAGATACTAGAGTTAACATTAATTATTGCATAAATCTCCACAAAAGTTGACGGCAGATACTAGAGTTAACATTAATTATTGCATAAATCTCCACAAAAGTTGACGGCAGATACTAGAGTTAACATTAATTATTGCATAAATCTCCACAACAGTTAACGGCCGATACTAGAGTTAACATTAATTATTGCATAAATCTACAAAAGAGTACTAGAGTTAACATTAATTTTTGCATAAATCTCCACAAAAGTTGACGGCAAATACTAGAGTTAACATTAATTATTGCATAAATCTCCACAAAAGTTGACGGCAGATACTAGAGTTAACATTAATTATTGCATAAATCTCCACAAAAGTTGACGGCAGATACTAGAGTTAACATTAATTATTGCATAAATCTCCACAAAAGTTAACGGCAGATACTAGAGTTAACATTAATTATTGCATAAATCTCCACAAAAGTTGACGGCAGATACTAGAGTTAACATTAATTATTGCATAAATCTCCACAAAAGTTAACGGCAGATACTAGAGTTAACATTAATTATTGCATAAATCTCCACAAAAGTTAACGGCAGATACTAGAGTTAACATTAATTATTGCATAAATCTCCACAAAAGTTGACGGCAGATACTAGAGTTAACATTAATTATTGCATAAATCTCCACAAAAGTTGACGGCAGATACTAGAGTTAACATTAATTATTGCATAAATCTCCACAAAAGTTGACGGCAGATACTAGAGTTAACATTAATTATTGCATAAATCTCCACAACAGTTGACGGCAGATACTAGAGTTAACATTAATTATTGCATAAATCTCCACAAAAGTTGACGGCAGATACTAGAGTTAACATTAATTATTGCATAAATCTCCACAAAAGTTGACGGCAGATACTAGAGTTAACATTAATTATTGCATAAATCTCCACAAAAGTTGACGGCAGATACTAGAGTTAACATTAATTATTGCATAAATCTCCACAAAAAGTTGACGGCAGATACTAGAGTTAACATTAATTATTGCATAAATCTCCACAAAAGTTGACGGCAGATACTAGAGTTAACATTAATTATTGCATAAATCTCCACAAAAGTTGACGGCAGATACTAGAGTTAACATTAATTATTGCATAAATCTCCACAAAAGTTGACGGCAGATACTAGAGTTAACATTAATTATTGCATAAATCTCCACAAAAGTTGACGGCAGATACTAGAGTTAACATTAATTATTGCATAAATCTCCACAAAAGTTGACGGCAGATACTAGAGTTAACATTAATTATTGCATAAATCTCCACAAAAGTTGACGGCAGATACTAGAGTTAACATTAATTATTGCATAAATCTCCACAAAAGTTGACGGCAGATACTAGAGTTAACATTAATTATTGCATAAATCTCCACAAAAGTTAACGGCAGATACTAGAGTTAACATTAATTATTGCATAAATCTCCACAACAGTTACGGCAGATACTAGAGTTAACATTAATTATTGCATAAATCTCCACAAAAGTTAACGGCAGATACTAGAGTTAACATTAATTATTGCATAAATCTCCACAAAAGTTAACGGCAGATACTAGAGTTAACATTAATTATTGCATAAATCTCCACAAAAGTTGACGGCAGATACTAGAGTTAACATTAATTATTGCATAAATCTCCACAAAAGTTGACGGCAGATACTAGAGTTAACATTAATTATTGCATAAATCTCCACAACAATTAACGGCAAATACTAGAGTTAACATTAATTATTGCATAAATCTCCACAACAATTAACGGCAAATACTAGAGCTAACATTAATTATTGCATAAATCTCCACAACAATTAACGGCAAATACTAGAGCTAACATTAATTATTGCATAAATCTCCACAACAATTAACGGCAAATACTAGAGTTAACATTAATTATTGCATAAATCTCCACAACAGTTAACGGCAGATACTAGAGTTAACATTAATTATTGCATAAATCTCCACAAAAGTTAACGGCAGATACTAGAGTTAACATTAATTATTGCATAAATCTCCACAAAAGTTGACGGCAGATACTAGAGTTAACATTAATTATTGCATAAATCTCCACAAAAGTTGACGGCAGATACTAGAGTTAACATTAATTATTGCATAAATCTCCACAAAAGTTGACGGCAGATACTAGAGTTAACATTAATTAGAGTTAACATTAATTATTGCATAAATCTCCACAAAAGTTGACGGCAGATACTAGAGTTAACATTAATTATTGCATAAATCTCCACAAAAGTTGACGGCAGATACTAGAGTTAACATTAATTATTGCATAAATCTCCACAAAAGTTGACGGCAGATACTAGAGTTAACATTAATTATTGCATAAATCTCCACAAAAGTTAACGGCAGATACTAGAGTTAACATTAATTATTGCATAAATCTCCACAAAAGTTGACGGCAGATACTAGAGTTAACATTAATTATTGCATAAATCTCCACAAAAGTTGACGGCAGATACTAGAGTTAACATTAATTATTGCATAAATCTCCACAAAAGTTGACGGCAGATACTAGAGTTAACATTAATTATTGCATAAATCTCCACAAAAGTTAACGGCAGATACTAGAGTTAACATTAATTATTGCATAAATCTCCACAACAGTTAACGGCAGATACTAGAGTTAACATTAATTATTGCATAAATCTCCACAAAAGTTGACGGCAGATACTAGAGTTAACATTAATTATTGCATAAATCTCCACAACAATTAACGGCAAATACTAGAGCTAACATTAATTATTGCATAAATCTCCACAACAATTAACGGCAACTAGAGTTACATTAATTATTGCATAAATCTCCACAAAATTAACGGCAAATTATTGGCAAATACTAGAGTTAACATTAATTATTGCATAAATCTCCACAAAAGTTGACGGCAAATACAAAGTTAACATTAATTATTGCATAAATCTCCACAACAATTACGGCAAATAGTTTAACATTAATTATTGCATAAATCTCCACAAAACAGTTTAACGGCAGATACTAGAGTTAACATTAATTATTGCATAAATCTCCACAAAAGTTGACGGCAGATACTAGAGTTTAGAGTTAACATTAATTATTGCATAAATCTCCACAAAAGTTGACGGCAGATACTAGAGTTAACATTAATTATTGCATAAATCTCCACAAAAGTTGACGGCAGATACTAGAGTTAACATTAATTATTGCATAAATCTCCACAAAAGTTGACGGCAGATACTAGAGTTAACATTAATTATTGCATAAATCTCCACAAAAGTTGACGGCAGATACTAGAGTTAACATTAATTATTGCATAAATCTCCACAAAAGTTGACGGCAGATACTAGAGTTAACATTAATTATTGCATAAATCTCCACAAAAGTAACGACAGATACTATAGTTAACATTAATTATTGCATAAATCTCCACAACAATTAACGGCAAATACTAAAGCTAACATTAATTATTGCATAAATCTCCACAAATGTAGACGGCAGATACTAGAGTTAACATTAATTATTGCATAAATCTCCACACACGTCGACGGCAGATACTAGAGTTAACATTAATTATTGCATAAATCTCCACAAAAGTTAACGGCAGATACTAGAGTTAACATTAATTATTGCATAAATCTCCACAAAAGTTAACGGCAGATACTAGAGTTAACATTAATTATTGCATAAATCTCCACAAAAGTTAACGGCAGATACTAGAGTTAACATTAATTATTGCATAAATCTCCACAACAGTTAACGGCAGATACTAGAGTTAACATTAATTATTGCATAAATCTCCACAAAAGTTAACGGCAGATACTAGAGTTAACATTAATTATTGCATAAATCTCCACAAAAGTTAACGGCAGATACTAGAGTTAACATTAATTATTGCATAAATCTCCACAAAAGTTAACGGCAGATACTAGAGTTAACATTAATTATTGCATAAATCTCCACAAAAGTTAACGGCAGATACTAGAGTTAACATTAATTATTGCATAAATCTCCACAAAAGTTAACGGCAGATACTAGAGTTAACATTAATTATTGCATAAATCTCCACAAAAGTTAACGGCAGATACTAGAGTTAACATTAATTATTGCATAAATCTCCACAAAAGTTAACGGCAGATACTAGAGTTAACTAGAGTTAACATTAACATTATTGCATAAATCTCCACAAAAGTTAACGGCAGATACTAGAGTTAACATTAATTATTGCATAAATCTCCACAAAAGTTAACGGCAGATACTAGAGTTAACATTAATTATTGCATAAATCTCCACAAAAGTTAACGGCAGATACTAGAGTTAACATTAATTATTGCATAAATCTCCACAAAAGTTAACGGCAGATACTAGAGTTAACATTAATTATTGCATAAATCTCCACAAAAGTTAACGGCAAATACTAGAGTTAACATTAATTATTGCATAAATCTCCACAAAAGTTAACGGCAGAGTTAACGGCATAAATAGAGTTAACATTAATTATTGCATAAATCTCCACAAAAGTTAACGGCAGATACTAGAGTTAACATTAATTATTGCATAAATCTCCACAAAAGTTAACGGCAGATACTAGAGTTAACATTAATTATTGCATAAATCTCCACAAAAGTTAACGGCAGATACTAGAGTTAACATTAATTATTGCATAAATCTCCACAAAAGTTAACGGCAGATACTAGAGTTAACATTAATTATTGCATAAATCTCCACAAAAGTTAACGGCAGATACTAGAGTTAACATTAATTATTGCATAAATCTCCACAAAAGTTAACGGCAGATACTAGAGTTAACATTAATTATTGCATAAATCTCCACAACAGTTAACGGCAGATACTAGAGTTAACATTAATTATTGCATAAATCTCCACAAAAGTTAACGGCAGATACTAGAGTTAACATTAATTATTGCATAAATATCCACAAAAGTTAACGGCAGATACTAGAGTTAACATTAATTATTGCATAAATCTCCACAAAAGTTAACGGCAGATACTAGAGTTAACATTAATTATTGCATAAATCTCCACAACAGTTAACGGCAAATACTAGAGTTAACATTTGCTCAGCTCATTGTTGTTGTTGTTGATTAACTAGGGCTGCTGAGGTCGTTGACCTTTAGCAGTCAATGCCAAGATGGAGAACCTGCATGTGTTCTGTAGCTGTTGAGTGGTGCTGTATAGAGTGTTTGTGATTGTTGGGGAGCCCGGCAATAGCTGTCATCTCTCTGTGGAGAGTCCTGGGCAAGTGAGCAGCACATGCTGAACTGTCTCATACAGATGAGTACAGTTGCGGCAATTAGGCTCATGTGTGTGGTTTGATTTGTTTGAGAGCTTGTTGAGTCTGGTGTGTTTTGTTCTTAGTTGGAAGATTGTGCTCTGCTCCTTACGTCGTAAGTTGTTAATGTTGTCATTTTTGTTGGGATGGGCCATTTCTTTATACAAGGCACGCCCAGTATACCTTTTGGCCCATTGGTTCAGCCATTCCTCTTTGAAGTTGTTTTGGAGTATTCGTTTAGCTGTCTGCATGTTTCCTGGAGTGTTTGTTTGAACCATGCTTGCTCCTAGTTTTGCTAGTTTGTCTGCTTTTTCGTTGCCTGGTTTGTTTGTGTGTCCTGGTATCCACTGGAGAGTGACTCTGATGTCGTAATTTGTTAGCAGACTGTCAATTGTTTAGGCCAGCTGTATTATTTCTTTATTTTTAGTTTGGAGGTATTCTTCCAAAGCCTAAAGTGCTGATTTTGAATCAGTGAAGATTATGATATCTGATGGCATATGGATTTCTTGTTTGAATTGGCTGTGTATTGCTGTGATTGTGGTGATTATTGCTGTAATCTCTGCTTGGTAGTTGGTACAGAATTCTCCACACGGTTCGTATATTTCTAGTGTGCTGCCATTTGGGTATTTCACATATGCTCGAAGTCGAGCATTAATGGGGCCTTGAATGCTGAGCCATCTGTGTATGCATGTATTGCAGTGCTAGGGTAGCTATCTATAGTCTCTAAAGTAGCTGTTTTAAGGTCTGTCATTCTTATATGTAGCATATTATATCACGTATAAATGCTAGTGTAGAAGCAGGGATAATGCTAGCGTGGAAGGCCATGCGGTCACATATTGACTATCCTACTGGTGTGCTATGAATGCAAGTCTACTGCCTACAAAGCAAGAATGTGACGTCCACCTGAAATTAACACGTGTGTATTTCTACAGGTCATGGGCAACAACCACAACCTACAAAAGTCAGCTGTGAACCTAAGAAAATAGAAATCTGAAAAAAGATAGTTGAAGTAACAAGAAGGGAAATGGTCTGCAACAAGACGATATGTCATGACTTTGAAACCCAGCTGCTGCAGATCTGAGTGGAAAAGTCACGGTTTCAAATGGTTTGGCCATGTCTGCAGAATGGGAGAAGATCAGCTACCATGACAAATATGAGAAATCAAGAGAGACCCTGAGTTTTCTGGGAGGACAAAATCAGACAATCCCTGAAGGACTGAGTGCTAGACTGGAAGTAGGCCAAAAGGAAACAGTTGATATGATAGCATGGTGCTCTCTGTGGCAAACCTCTACACCCCAAGGTGGTCAAGGGATGACTAAGTAAGTATGTAACTAGTATTTCTACAGTTCACCATTGTCATACATTAAATTTTAATGACTTGTTTGCTAGAGCTTAAAAACAAAAGTATGATAAAAGTAAGATAAACGTTCTGCCACCTACCCCTTGAATTCCTGTCGAGTACACTCAGTGTTACACACTTTGGGAAACACTATTCTACAAGATGGGGTAACCAGCCCCATGCCACTCCTCCTCTTTTGTCTTTGATGACGTGTATAGCAGGTCAGAGTGTTACTATTTTTTTCCTCCATTTCTGAGCCCGGTAACACGTGACCGAGTGTGTAATAAGAAGGTAAACCCTTAACAACAAAATAGTTCCTGTAATCCAGAATACTCATGGCGTCTTGGATCCGGTTATGATTATGAACAGACAAGCTGGGTCTTTCATGGGATGATTCATTATTATTACCCATATTCTTACAATGGATACTTCTTATAGATAGACAGACAGACGGATGGATGGATGAATAGACAGCCAGACAGAAAAAACTGGCATGCTGATAGGCGGACAGGCAGACAGACAAGCAAGCAGGTAGGCAAACAGGCAGACAGACAGAGGGCAAGCTGAAGGCAGGCAGACAAACAGACAGACAAGCAAGCTAGCAGGCAGACAGACAGGCAGCGATACAGTTGGCAGACAGACAGATCCTTCTGTAATACAAACAAGGTGCTTTTTACTTACCACATGGACCAGCAGATAACAGGGAGGATAATTGTATGAGAATAAACTGATGGTGGTTTTGTTTTATCAATTCGTTTTACTTCGTTGCTTTGACAGACTGCCAGTTTGCACGTTGCATCTGGAGACATAAAAGGTTAAGATTAAATGTCAATACAGACGGATGGATGGATGGATGGTTGCATTAATATATGGGTGGATAAATAGGTGGATGAATATATGGATGAATGAACAGACATATAAACAGACCGACAGACATCAAACAGTCAGACAGCAGGCAGGCAGACAGACAGACAAATCCCTCTATAATACAGGGTGTGCATAAAAGATTGTACCCTTTTCAAAAAAAAATGTGGTACGAAGATGCTTTCTATCACAAAAGTAAGATAATCTCTGCAAGTTTTTAAGCATACCTTACAAAGACTCAAAAAGAATGTATCTATTTCTTTTTTTCACCTACTTGACCAGAGTGTTGAGAGACATGTAACAATTACCGGTTGCAAATCAACTGCGAAAGTTTCACTTGAAATACCCGCTGCGCGCATGCACACTTTTTGAGACTTTGTAAGGTATGCTTAAAAACTTGCAGAGATAATTTTACTTTTCTGATAGAAAGCATTCTCGTACCATGTCATGGGGCCGAGAATACATTTTTTCAAAAGAGTACAGGGGTACAAACGAGCTACATTTTGTTTACCACTGTAGCCAGCAGCCAGACGTCAACTTACAATAAAAAAAATCGCAGTACCTTGCAGATATGAGCAGTATTCATTCAAGCTTAACTCACAAGCACCAACAATAACCAATACATATTTCACACAAGACATCTGTCCATTCAGCATCCGTAATCACACACACGTTAATCATCATCATACTATGACAAAAAACTAACAAAATAAAAACTTAGAATTTAAGTTGAAATAAAGTAATTTTTCCTTGCAACGGCACAATCTTTCATCATCATCATCATTATTTCATTTTGCCCTATTTGTAGAGCTTGTAACATGTAACAACAATGCATCTCATTAAGATGTAACATCTACACATCTCACTATCATCATCATTATTTCATTTTGCCATCCTTGTAGAGCGTGTAACATGTAACAACATGTATCTCATTAAAATGTAACATCTACACATCTCATTAAGATGTATTATCTTATCTACACATCTCATTAAGATGTAACATCTACACATCTCACTATCATCATCATTATTTCCTTTTGCCCACCTTGTAGAGCATGTAACATGCAACAACCATGTGTATCATTAAGATGTAACATCTACACATTTCATTAAGATGTATTATCTTATCTACACATCTCATTAAGATGTAACATCTACACATCTCACTAACATCATCATCATTATTTCCTTGTGCCCACCTTGTAGAGCGTGGAGCATAGAGCCATCAATGTACCTGGTAGAGCTGGAGTATAGAGCCATCAATGTACCTGGTTCCTGTACAGGAAGCCTGCACCAACATTCGGGTGCTCGTGCAGCAGTGGTTTCTGTAGCATGGTGAGGTTGCCAGCCTCATGCACATCCTTACATTAATGGAATCGTACGTCATCACCTTATGGTACAGTAGTTCTATTTTGTTTATATCTGTTCACAGACTCTCATCAACAACAGGGACCATAACTCTTGTCAGCCCCAGTTAAATGTTACTTAATAGTTAATATTTTCCTCAGAGACTCCCATCAACAACAGGGACCATAACTCTTGTCAGCCCCAGTTAAATGTCACTTAATAGTTAATATTTTTCTCAGAGACTCCCATCAACTACAGGGACCACTACTCTTGTCAGCCCCAGTTAAATGTCCCTTAATAGTTAATATTTTTCTCAGAGACTCCCATCAACTACAGGGACCATAACTCTGGTCAGCCCCAGTTAAATGTCACTTAATAGTTAATGTTTTCCTCAGAGACTCCCATCAACTACAGGGACCACTACTCTTGTCAGCCCCAGTTAAATGTCACTTAATAGTTAATATTTTCCTCAGAGACTCCCATCAACTACAGGGACCATAACTCTGGTCAGCCCCAGTTAGATGTTACTTAATAGTTAATGTTTTCCTCAGAGACTCCCATCAACTACAGGGACCACTACTCTTGTCAGCCCCAGTTAAATGTCACTTAATAGTTAATATTTTCCTCAGAGACTCCCATCAACTACAGGGACCACTACTCTTGTCACCCCTAGTTAAATGTCACTTAATCTTAAATATTTTCCTCAGAGACTCCCACTCAACTAGATAGAGCAATACTCTTGTCAGCCCCAGTTAAATGTCACTTAATCGTAAATATTTTCCTCGAAGACTTCCATCAACTACAGTGAGCCATACTCTTGTCAGCTCCAGTTAAATGTCCCTTAAACGTAAATATTTTCCTAAAAGACTTCCATCAACTACACGGATCCAAACTGATGATGACATGCTGGTAGTTAATTTAGTTCTCATCTTATATCCTCCACTCATCCCCTTTGAATATATTGTCGACTGTGGCCACCTGTTTGATCGTTGTCTCTGCCTGTGCCATCCATGACATTCGTCTCTTTATTCATCAAATTAATCGTCTCTTAGTACATGCGAGAAGGTGTAGTAGCCTTATTTTTTCTCCTGCCCATCATAACATTTTTGGCACCCGGGGCGGATCTTACCTTTGGCACTCATCCCTGCCATAAAGAAAAACACTTGCAAGCATATGTTTAACAGTAAGTACTATCATAATTGTGTCCAATGTCACCCCTTTCTTGGCTGTCACCCGGGGCGGATCTTACCTTTGGCACTCCCTGCCATAAAGAAAAACACGTGGAAGCATATTTTTAACAGTAAGTACTATCATAATTGTATCCAATGTCACCCCTTTCTTGGCTGTCACCCGGGGCGGATCTTACCTTTGGCACTCCCTGCCATAAAGAAAAACACGTGCAAGCATATTTTTAACAGTAAGTACTATAATAATTGTATCCAATGTAACCCCTTTCTTGGCTGTCACCCGGGGCGGATCTTACCTTTGGCACTCCTCCCTGCCATAAAGAAAAACACTTGCAAACATATTTTTAACAGTAAGTACCGTAAAATCTCGCGTATAATACGCACAATTTTTACTCATTTTTGCCCGCTAAAACTCGGGGCGGGGCGATCTTACCTTTGGCACTCCTCCCTGCCATAAAGAAAAACACTTGCAAACATATTTTTAACAGTAAGTACTATCATAATTGTGTCCAATGTCAACCCTTTCTTGGCTGTCACCCGGGGCGGATCTTACCTTTGGCACTCCTCCCTGCCGTAAAGAAAAACACTTGCAAGCATATGTTTAACAGTAAGTACTTTCATAATTGTGTCCATTGTCACCCCTTTCTTGGCTGTCACCCGGGGGCGGATCTTACCTTTGGCACTCCCTGCCATAAAGAAAAACACTTGCAAGCATATTTTTAACAGTAAGTACTATCATAATTGTGTCCAATGTCACCCCTTTCTTGGCTGTCACCCGGGGGCGGATCTTACCTTTGGCACTCCTCCCTGCCATAAAGAAAAACACTTGCAAACATATTTTTAACAGTAAGTAGTATCATAATAGTGTCCAATGTCACCCCTTTCTTGGCTGTCACCCGGGGCGAATCTTACCTTTGGCACTCCTCCCTGCCATAAAGAAAAACACTTGCACACATATTTTTAACAGTAAGTACTATCATAATTGTGTCCAATGTCACCCCTTTCTTGGCTGTCACCCGGGGCGAATCTTACCTTTGGCACTCCTCCCTGCCATAAAGAAAAACACTTGCACACATATTTTTAACAGTAAGTACTATCATAATTGTGTCCAATGTCACCCCTTTCTTGGCTGTCACCCGGGGCGGATCTTACCTTTGGCACTCCTCCCTGCCATAAAGAAAAACACTTGCAAACATATTTTTAACAGTAAGTACTATCATAATTGTGTCCAATGTCACCCCTTTCTTGGCTGTCACCCGGGGCGGATCTTACCTTTGGCACTCCTCCCTGCCATAAAGAAAAACACTTCAAAACATATTTTTAACAGTAAGTACTATCATCATTGTATCCAATGTCACCCCTTTCTTGGCTGTCACCCGGGGCGGATCTTACCTTTGGCACTCCTCCCTGCCGTAAAGAAAAACACTTGCAAGCATATGTTTAACAGTAAGTACTTTCATAATTGTGTCCATTGTCACCCCTTTCTTGGCTGTCACCCGGGGGCGGATCTTACCTTTGGCACTCCCTGCCATAAAGAAAAACACTTGCAAGCATATTTTTAACAGTAAGTACTATCATAATTGTGTCCAATGTCACCCCTTTCTTGGCTGTCACCCGGGGAGGACCACACCCTTCCCCCCCCCCTCCACCCTTTTGTACGCCACTGCACCTCACATTGAATTTGTCTATTTTGTGAATGAAGCATGTTTTTATGTAGCTGTATTGTTTTATATTTTCTGGAAGTCTAATGATCATACTATACAATAGTTGTGTTCTCTGTTATGAATATAGCTCTGCTAGGAGTTCAATTTTACGGCCTTCAAATTTTTATAGAAAGTTACATTCTAAAATGCGTATTCAGTCTTAGAAATATGAGTTAAGTATAAAATTTAGCTTTCAATTATAGAAGCTCTTGGGCCCTAAGGGGTTAATAAAACATGCTGTGTGACGCGAGCAAATTGTCATTCTCAGAGTGAGGCCCAAAAAAATAAGTTTGGGAACCCCTGGTCTTGGTTAAAATGAGAAACAGTGGGCCGTGACCTTCGATGTCATCCTCATAAGTCACTTATGTCATTACGTTTAAGGTTAGATTAGGATTCATAACTCTAAACCTTACAGCTTTATACCGCGTCTCTCACCTATGTCGTTATCTTTATGGTTAGATTTAGGATTCATATCTCTAAATCTTACCGCTTTTTATCGCGTCTCTCACCTATGTCGTTATGTTTAAGGTTATATTTACGATTCATAACTCTAAACCTTACCGCTTTTTACCGCGTCTCTCACCTATGTCGTTATGTTTAAGGTTAGATTTAGGATTCATAACCCTAAACCTACCGCTTTTTACTGCGTCTCTCACCTATGTCGTTATGTTTATGGTTAGATTTAGGATTCATAACTCTAAACCTTACCGCTTTTTTCTGCGTCTCTCACCTATGTCGTTATGTTTAAGGTTAGATTTACGATTCATAACTCTAAACCTTACCGCTTTTTTCCGCGTCTCTCACCTATGTCGTTATGTTTAAGGTTAGATTTAGCATTCATAACTCTAAACCTTACCGCTTTTTACTGCGTCTCTCACCTATGTCGTTATGTTTAAGGTTAGATTTAGGATTCATAACTCTAAACCTTACCGCTTTTTACCGCGTCTCTCACCTATGTCGTTACGTTTATGGTTAGATTTAGGATTCATAACTCTGAACCTTACCGCTTTTTACCGCGTCTCTGAATTCTTTTTTTTAGAATGTATCGAACAAGACAGTCAACTATTCCTAATTTTAACCAAATGGCTATGATGATGATGATTGATAGCTATCTATATGTAATAGTGTACTTACTGGTAGTGAAAATGTGATGTCCATGTATTCCACTGTATACAAAAGTCTAAACTGGCTACGATTAACTACAGACAGCTATCAGAAGTCTAAACTGGCTACGACTAACTACAGACAACTATCAGAAGTCTAAACTGTCTGCGAATAACTACAAACATCTATCAGAAGTCTAAACTGGCTGCGACTAACTACAGACAGTTATCATAAGTCTAAACTGGCTGCGACTAACTACAGACAGCTATAACTTTGATATCTACGAAGTGCCCATAGCAACAAAAATACACTGCCTCCTTTCGTTTAGATCCGCGGCTTGTCAACTTGGGTGAATTTGGCGCGGGAATACAAACACTGAACTGTGTTCACATCGTGTAAAGACTTAACAGGCAGACATCCGGCTGGCAAGGGTTTCGTTTTATAAATATGTGAAATGTTATGAAAAGTGATTAAGTGTTCGGGATCGGAGTGGTCAAGAGGTATGGCGTCTGCCTCGTATTTTTTCTCTAGTTCTTTTCTCCTAATCTTCATAACTCTGTTTTCTTCTTGTTCTTTTCTATATCAATTGCTCCATTTATTCGCGATATTTCGCTCACGCCAACAATCTTGAAATTTTTTTATAATGTGTCCACCAGTATAATCCTGGGAGATCTCCTGTGACCGGCTGGCTTCACTAGCATTTATACGGGCTATAATGCTACATATAAGAATTACAGACATTAAAAGCAGATACGGCGTTTTCGCACAAAACGCAGTATCATTTAAAGTTTAGTTAGCAGTCACGGCTCTGAGAGGACAAGATAGGGCAGTCCCAGAGATCAATAATGAATGGGTGTTATGCGCGGGAAAGAGTGAAGGGAGAGTTGTGAACTTGTGTTTTTTCCAGATTGTTAAGGTGGAAAACCACAGAGGAGGCCCTCGATATTTTTCATAGTGGGGCCAAATCTTGTGATGGCGCAACACCACTAACCCCCCTCCTCCCCCCTTTCCCAACTTTTCTTGCCACACGATATTGTAGCCTTACGAGACTCACTTTCACGTTGTTGAGTTGGATCAGAATGTAATATCCGCAGCTGACGTTCGTGACGAAATGGACGACCTCTGCCCGATCTCGGTTTCCATTCCGACAGGATCTGGCGTGTTTAGACGACTTGTTATGACCACATTACTTTTTAATAAAGTAATAAGTATTACAGTTTACATATGTTGTCATGTGTCTATCGATTTGCCTGTGAGAGTGTAAGCAAGGCCCCAGATGTCCATATATGGTAATACGTGAATGTTTGCTCCACGCCCCTTATTTCACGTGGAATATTTTTGAAATCATCACACACTATCTGCATGATTTGAAATGATTGGATCTTTATGATGAGATTCATAACAAAAATGCGTGCGATGATGATGATGATATAAGCCCTTTAGCTGTGAGCAGGTAGCTCTTGACAGTCCATTGCCTCTCTGACAAAGGGGCAAGACTTCCTCGGTTGTTGAGATGATGTGTAGAGTGTATTGTGGATGGTTGGGTGCGATGGGAGTAGCTGGTGTCTCATGTCAGTCTTTGGCAATGTAACAGCAGGTGTTCAACTGATTCCTCATGGTGGTGACAGTGCCAACAGTTTGGTTTACGTAGTGGGTCTATTCTATTTAAATGTTTATTGACGGGGGTATGGCCTGTTCTCAGCTGGAAAATCTGATCTCTTCTTTTCAGTTGTTTAACTGGATCTTGTGGGTTTGGTTTAGTTTGATGTTTGAAGAATGGACACCCTGTCTGGGAGGTAGCCCACTGCTTTAGCAATTCTTGCCTATAATTGTTTCTCAGGATCTGTTGGCAGGTTTGCAGTGTGGTACTTGATGGGAACTGGGGCAGTGCTGCTCCTATTTTGGATAGTTTATCGGCTTTTTCATTTCCTGGGACTCCGACATGCCAGGGATCCACTGGAGTATAACTTCGACGCAATAGGAAGTGAACAGTTGATTAATTAATCTACAGATGTGTTTTTATATTAGGAGACATTTTGCTTTCTGAGGCTTGGAGTAATGATTTTAAGTCTGAGAATATAACGATATCCTCAGGTGGAATGATGTCACTTTCAAAGTCTGAGATTATCCGGCACAACGCTTTTTCTAGTACTGTTATTTCTGCATCATAGCTGGAACAAATTTCTCCACAAGGGGCAAAGATGCAAGGGCAGTCTTCTGGTTGCAGGTTGGGGTATTTTATCACTGCGCCATATCCAGCATTGGTGGTAGCTTTAAATGCAGATCCATCTGTGTCGACATGGATGATGTCTTGTGGATATGAGTCTATAGATTCTAAAGCGATGGTTTTCAGTAGTGGTACCAGAGTTTTCTTGTCTGCTGAGGAGTCAGAGAGTTCAGTTCTTACTGTGGGAGTAGTTGCCTGCCAACAAGGTGGTTCATTATTGATAGTTACCATTGGCTTTCTAACTGCTGGTAGATGGTGTTTGATGCTAGCTTCTTTTGCATATTTAAGAAAAGATGTCTTTTGTATTCTGTGTTTTTGTTACCACTGCTGTATCATTTTCCTATTCTCCTTCTTTGTGTCCATTCTCAGATACCTTTCGTATGTTTCCACAGCTGAACGTTCTCTTCTTAGGCTTAAGGGTTCAATATTGGTGTTGATTTCGCAGGCATCTGTACAGAACTGGCTCAAACAGACAGGAAAAGGTTCAAGGCATACACAAAACAATAGAGGCGGTTTCTAATTGTGTGTATGGGAAGCGGATCAGGGTCAATCTAAACATGGCCTGTGTGATGTGGTGCTCTTTCAACAACTTCATAGTGAAAGCAGACCTTGCAGACATCACTTTCAGTGGGCAGAACATTGAAAGGCAAGACAGAATAAATATCTGGGAGGAACGTTTGATCGTGGGCTATCATTCAAGTATTATGTCGAACTGATCATAGGGAAGAGCAAGCGAGGACTGGTAGCTTTAAAAACTATGGCTGGAAGGTATTCAAAATGAAGGGATGCGAGTAGTTTTGTGATGTACGCGTGATACCTCCATAGTGACAATGAGATACGCGCTCGGAATGCTGTCTATTAGATATGCGACGGCCCAGGCAAAAGCTTATATGCGGGTAACCACCGACAAAAGACACGAGAATGTTGCTGACATGAAAGGAGCAAGAATCAAGAGGGGGATGTCAAGGATAGCACAGGCAGAGGCTACGATTAGTCAGGTGACCAGGGTTGAAAATGTATCCAAAGGATAAGAATGACGTAAGTCAGGGGAGATCTGGATAAACTACTACCAGGTCATCATTGGCCTTGGCAGAGAGTAAAGATCTTGGAGCAATGGAAAAGCAGAGTTGGAGATTGATCATTTGATAAGTGATCATCCTGGGAATGATGACGCCATTGTGTACACTGATGGGTCTGTAGTTCATCGTGAGCAATCAGGATGGGGCTTCTCTGCGAGAATAAAAGAGCAGGATCGTCGCTGAACAGAGTAGAGCCTACATGACAACAACCTCCAGCATGAGAATGGAGGTAGAGGCAGATACTGCAGCACTGATTTGGCTCTCTGAAACTCCATCAACCGGTGCAGTTACATTGTCAGTCTCTCACGCCATGCTTCGGAAATTTCAGAATGGATGGCTGCGGAAGGAATTGAAAATAGAAGCCTCACACAAAGGACCTAATGACACATGAATGTCTTTTTTTTTTTTCCTCGCTTGAGGTCGCATATTTTTTCCTCGCATGAGGTCGCATTAGCCCCGCCCAAACCCGGCCCAGGTCAAGACCACATGTCCCAACACAAGAAGACCCAATGACAACATGTGTCACCGTAGTGATCTTCTGTGTTCTCACACAAGAGACCTAATGACACATGAATGTCACTGTACCGGTCCCTGTGTCTAGACACATGATCCTAGCCAAAGGCCAGATATTAGGGCGTTGGGTTTCACAGCGTTATTTGCGCTGTAGACAAGGTTCAGATGAACGGTGATTTGGGTTTGATGAAATAAAAGAGTATGAGGAAATGGTTTAGAAAGGTTGAGTGGTCTAGAAAACAGGCTATTTGTCTTAAAGATGGGAGATAAAGGGTTGTACACCTAAGCTTAGAGGGATAGGGAGAGAACCCTTTAAATCAAAGCTACTGAAAACAAGGCTGATTTACACTTAAATAGTTTCTATGAGTACACAGTTATGGTGTAGATAATTTGCATATCATGATTGTTCTAGTAAGACTTAGAGAAGGGACTGTATTATTAAAGCAAAAACCTCCAAGGGAGACAACAAATAATTAACGCCCCTTAGAGGTTTGTGAGTTGGGAAGAAAAACAAACGAGAAAAATATGAGCAGGGTGTAAACAGTTACGGAACAAAGCTCACTGAGTTGCCGGCGTGGAATTAAGCGTGAGTTTGTGAGTAGGAACAGGACAGACCAATCGGATTGACTGAAAAACAAGAACGGATCATGGGACAATGATTTGAAGGATAAAAGAAATTAGTCCGGTCTGTGTAACCAAAGTGGCAAGATGTGAATTGCCAGGCTCTCAAGAAGTGAATTCTGTGGGTGACAGAAGTTCGCACAGAACAAATAGATAGCTTTAGACTGATTAGCGGTAGCAATTCAGAGGACTAGATTGAACTGTGTTTAAAATATAGGGCTAGCTTCTAGGTGTGATAGTAGGAAACTGTGATAAGTATTTGGATTCTGTATAATTACGGTAAGATGACTTTTGACTTTTATTATGCATAAACTATATGAAGAGAGACATGTTTCAGAAATACGGTCAACATATTATCAGAGGGTAATGACGCTCACATTTAAGGGAGGGTGCAACAAAAGAGAACGTTGAAGCAAAGGCACGATTAAAAATGCCAAGTGGATATTTTTTATTAGCAGATGGGCTGTTATATAAAGGCGATGAGGCTTAGTCATAGGCTAAGATAAATAAGCAAGGGTTTTGCAACACACTGACATCCATGAGATAAATCATGCACTCTCTCACGTCAGCGTAAGTATCAATGTTGCCACAGAAGTACCTGACATTGTTTGATTTGCAAATATAAACTTTGATTTGATTATGATGTAATTAATAGAGTTAAGCCTGACCAGGTTGATATTGGAGAGAACTAGTATACAAGGACTTAGGGAGGCTTTAGCAAGAGTCCTAAGGATATAGTAAGAAAAGGAGGATAAAATGTTAACAGACTATAATATATATATAAGCCAGAGTCTGCAGAAGAGGTAATAAGTATACCTTCGAAACCTAGATTGAATCAGGGTCTGGATGTATAGATTGAAAATGGAGATTTATGTCATGTGCACTCTGTTGGAAAATTGTCGATCTTGTATCATGTAAATAAAACTGTTTTCATTTGGAATACCATCACACCAGTTGGTTTGATTTATAAAGGTTGTGGAGTGGGTGCGTGAATAAGGTATAAACTCATATCTATATATCAGGAAATACTGCTATACGAAGTAGTCACTGTCTAATAACAACAAGGAGAGAAGAACGAGTACCGGGTAATAAAAGAAACGAACCATAACTCATCCAGGAATCGACAACTCTGGCGGTGATGCCCAGTCAATAATAGATAGTTCTTACTTGGAAGATGAGTCAATAAAGTATATTGACAACTTGAACATACAACAACTAGGCCTGCCATCTGTCACCTAGTTTACCTTAAAAGAAGACCCTGCGCTGTCACGCGTGTATAAAAACTTATCACAACCAGCCCCACAGCCAAAAGATGTTAACATTTATCACATTAATTGTTTTATCTATTACAAAGATAAAGCCAGTCCCATGTCAGAGATTACAATAGGGAAATGAAGTGTTAGAAGCTTCACCATGAAAGGTTCAGCTTTTAAAAAGTTGTGTGACCCGTTCCATTCCTCGATGCCTTTTCCTTCCATACTTCAGGAGTACAGTCGAGCGTCCATTTATAGCTGGGTAAACTTGAATGTGCCACCGTCAGGATTAAGCCCCAAATCCAGGTAGTTGTGCTACAGAGGAAAGCGCTCTGACTGCTTGGCCAGTCGAACACTAACTTTATCTGTTTGTGTAATATCAATTTATTATATTGTAGTGCTATTCATCATTATGATCAGGAAAAAAATATCATTGCAGAACACAGTTCTTGGGAAAAGAGATTTGCTAGACCAATTAACTCATGAAGTTACATAGGCCTAAGTTTACCTATAACCTATAGACTATGTGACATAACAGCCAGCTCAAGAACTGAAGTCAGACGACAATAACGTTGAAATACGGATAAAATTGAACGAATGAATACTACTAACGTCACAAACAGGTTAATTAATGTGTCATAAAGAAAACAATATTTGGTACATAACAACATTTTTAGTAAAGAAATAAAAAAAAATTTGTATCAGAATACATTCAAACGAATTAGTCAACAAACAGTTTTATTCTTGGTACAGTTTCTGAAAGAGACACCTCTCATAACATTTAAGACTTCAGTTTGTTTGTTTGTTTTCTTGCTTGGGATTAGATTTAAAACTCGTCGTTCTCTCTTCATTCCACAACTTTGTTTCTCACTTATACTACTACATTTGGAATATTTCAGTTGGATTATATACAGTGTGGCCCAAAAGTCAGGATTCATAGAGAATTCGGCAGCTACTCCACTTTGTGAGAATTACTATCTTCCGTAGATGAGAACAATCTATGTGCATTCATCTACCGCTAATGTCGAATCCATATTGGCACTGACAAAACTTATTATGAAAGTTAGAAGAGAGAAAAAATGTATATAAGACGATTGCTTATATTTCCAGACGTTTGGCCCACCTCAAAGTTATTTACCAAATACTCTGCGTAACCCTGCCAAATGTTTCTCTATCCCAGGAACACCTGCTCTACAGGTACTTAAAATCCCATATGTCCGATACGTAAGTCTATGCTATCAATTCTGACGTTTATTTATTATATTAACTGTGACTTTCTGGCGTGAAGTTTGTAGAGCTAGGTAGAACATTCCCCTAGTTCTAGAGAAACAAATAATATGCTCTTATGCAGCATTGTCACCTTAATGAATATGGGCTACTTTCTAAATCATGTAAGTAGAAAATCAATTTATCCAAGTTAGAACAACACAATATATGTCAAATTTATGTCTGTGCATATTTACAATAGAGCTGGTCGTAGACCCGTTTTCTGTGATGTTTTGTAATACAGTTTGTTCAGACCCGAGTGGAACCGTCCCAGTTACAACGGTTTGGTCACACCTGCAGATTTGGAGAAGAACGGCTATGTGACAAAACGTTTGTACATGTACTTTTGAGCCCGTCTCTCACTGCTTCATCCGCTTTTTATTTGGCATATTTTATGCACCTTCATTCATATTTTTGCTATAAAGCCGCTCCCAGACTTGTTTACGTTTCGACCGTGAATCGTAATAATACCAGGTTGATTACACAGGTCAGCGGTAATATGTTTAT
Source organism: Oreohelix idahoensis (assembly GCA_024509875.1). Lineage (NCBI taxonomy): Eukaryota > Metazoa > Mollusca > Gastropoda > Stylommatophora > Oreohelicidae > Oreohelix > Oreohelix idahoensis. The sequence goes on along the minus strand of JAMPIV010022310.1, from coordinate 47,270 downwards.
CACTTGAGTCGCCTAGCCACCTTTGATAGGAGTCAAACTCTATGGACACAATATGGTCTCGTACGATAGATCAATAGAACGCCATATTGTCTGCCAGAGAAAGCCGTCTGAGGCATGGGGGAAAACACAGGTGATAATTAGATAATCGCTTGCGCGGGAACATCACTGTGTAATTATTATAGATGACCTAGCAGAGGAGACAATCTGGGCGAAAAGTATTAGTAAGACTGAGTGCACCGATAGTGGTTATGAGTTTAGCATAATGATGCAAGTTGAAGTATTACAGCATTATTAGAAAGAGGTCACGCGATGGATGTTTTAAATTTAATATTTTAAAACACGCGCAGGTATTATGATTTGAGTGCCCCTACTAATTTAGTGCAAAATAGATTAGATTGGTGTAAAGTGAGAGCCGGAATACACAATGGTTCACATTGACAAATTTGTCGGAATTACAATCTGGAATTTTGAACTGAGAATTGGAAATAAAATCTAGCAAAATCGGAGTCACAGATCAGACTAAATCGCCCTGTCATGCTAGCAATTCACCAGAGCCAAAAGGAGATGGAGCGGACAAAGGATTGTACAATTATTAGTGAGAGATCAGAGTATTTGGGCAACTTTAAAACTTAAAAAGTAAACCCGCATTTATAAATACAAAGACAAAAAACGTAGAGGACCGGGATCGAAGTATGTGGGCAACTTAAAAACTTAAAAATACTCGCATTTATAAATACAAAGACAGGAGACTTAGAGGAACAGGATCGAAGTATGTGGGCAACTTAAAAACTTAAAATAGTAGACCCGCATTTATAAATATCAAGACTGGAGACCTAAGGAATCAGATCACCAGTCATAAGAGGAATACAACATTTCCAGACCAAGTGATTCGAAAGCATCTAACCGAAGTTGCTTGTGTCCATTCTAAACTGTGCCAGGAAATTATGTTCCCAAAAGTTGCTTTTGGTAAGTGGAACGAAGCTATCAGACGGTTCGAAGAACGGAGCTATTAGACTGTTCGTAGAACAAAGCTATCAGACTGTGAAGTGTCATCATTACTGAAGAATTGTTGAAACCATGGATGCAGTAGTCATAGATGCTAAGATAAGTGCTTAACAAAAGGCAACAGCAAAGAACATTAACTTTCCTCTATCCAGTCTCTATGAAGATAACACTTTCATCAAAAATTCACCACCATTTCAACCTGTGAAAACTAATTGATTATTAAATTTGTTACATGTTATTTTAAAACACAACTATCATAATTGATTCGGTTATAATATGTATGAAAGCAAACGTATGTGCAATACTCTTTGATATATATTTACACTTAGACATATATTTACATATATAGAGCTAATTCTTAGAAAAGATTTTCGCTAGATTTACACCAGCTGGGGGCTTGAACGGGCTAAAACCTTCGCTTAATTCTTCATAAAAGGCTGTGAACCGATATAAGTTAACAATTGCCCTGCCAATACAGCATTGTTCTTGACTTCGCAAATATCTTATGAAAACTCCCTTGGGATAGAAGCGACATTACTCTTCTATCTAAAACACTGCCAAGAGTAATCTTGTGCGAAGGTAGACACCTTTGACGACCTATTTTAGATACTTTTGAGTTTTGGCCTCTGTTTGACCACTACTGCAGAGCTAAGGGGAGACAATCCGTCACAGGCTACCACGACACATATGGGAAACCAAAAGCCAGGGATGAAGATCTCCAGGACGACCAAGAATTCGCAAGGAGAACAACATTAGACAATCCCTGATGGACCGAGGACTGGACTGACACCAGGCCAAAAGATATACATCTTACTGGATAACATGGCACTCCCTCTGGCTAACCTCTACACACCAAGGTAGAAGAGGTTTGTTTGTTTTGTTTGTTTTGTTTTAAGGACTATCTACATTGCACACGGAAAACTCCATCAGTGGGCCAATCTCCTCCTTTAGCTCACAAGGAGAATCTCGGCACAGTGCACGAAATCCACAGCATCGGGGAGTATCCCAATGTGTGTATACAGGAATCACACATTCTATAAATATTGTTGTATCGGGTAGGTTTTCTTAATTGTGGAAACTCTGGAACGGCAGCGGCCGTATGGCCTACTCTTTACGATTTCCTTCTGCCGAGTAATTTTTAACGGGAGAAACTTGCACAAAGGACCTACTATTTTTTCGCCCTGGTCCAATAAGGCTAGTCATCCGATCTAAATACTCAGGGAATCAGACGGGAGTAAAACATTATTAGTACAAAGTGGTTATGAAAAGCAAGGCCTTAAATCCAACACCCTGCAGATCCAAGTAGAACAGTCCCAACTAAGATGGTATGGCCATGTCTGCAGAATGGGAGAAGATCGGCTACCACGACACGCATGGGAAACAAAGAGCCAGAGATACAGACCCCCTGGACGACCCAGAGTCCGCTGGGAGGACAACATTAGACAATCTTTGAAGGACCGAGAACTAGAATGGAACCAGGCCAGGAGGAAGACAGCCGATAGGATAGTCTGGCGCTCTCTCTCTTCCATACCTCTACACCTCACGGTAGAAGGGAAACGACTACGTAAGTAAGGTTCTGAAAATATTCCATCAAGAATATTCCCTGTACTGGGAACCGACCCAGGTGTCTTTAGAACTAGATGCGGACGCCATTCCTCTTAGCCACTCCGGTCCCCGGGATAGGAGAGAACCGACCAGGTAAGAAAATGTGTTTAAAGAATTGTTGAAGTGCGCTTTTTGGCGCCAATGAACCAGTTCGATGTGCACATCTGCGAATGCAAGAGACGATTCTGTTTACTATGTATCATTAAAAGTGGCAGAAGATATAAGTGTTCACTTCTTTAACTTGCGCATCAAACTCCATAATATTTAAAGTGTTTTTTTTTCTAAACATGGTAAACACAAGCTTTTAAACAACTTAACAAATGTACTAATAAAAATAAAAGATTCATGTGTGCTTTACATAAATATGTGTACTGATATGTTAAAAAATTAATAAAAAATTATAATCTGTTATTTAGTTTGAAGTTTTCTTAATAGTTTAATTGTTCCCCTTTGGAAGTGAATTGGATGGTATCCCCTAACTTCATTATCTCTGATCCTTGAAGTATCATATGGTTAATTTTTTTTTCATTTTTTTTTCTCACTTATTTCCGAGATTGGACATCACGTCAAAACCTGACAAGAGGTGTGATCTCTCGGTTATAAGTCGGGTATAGTGTGTACATTTTTATAAAATTTTGACCTCAGGACTGTTATCTCTGTCCTTTTCTTTGTAAATTTAGCTGGGTGGAGGACACTTTTATAAACCATGTAAAGGTTTATTTCTGTGAAGGACTGCTAGCTGGATGTTTGGCCGTCACGTCATAAGTTTATTCAAGTGTTGCTGCTTATTCCATCAATATACTTATTTATTTATATTTTCTAAGTGTAATGATTTTACCTCTATATCTATTATTGCTAGTGTACCGACGTGTCGTTAAAAGTACTTCTAGCTGAAATGAAGATCCATGTGTTGTTTGTTTCCTCTTGTGTCTACCGATAGTGTGGTCTTCCTTAACTCCTGCTGATTTATGACGTAATCAATGACGATTTGACGTATGGTTTCTAAAATAGCAATAGGTAATTCTTCTATTGGATTGTTTATTGTTTGACTGTGTTGATTTATTTCATATGTCAGTGATAAACTGTCTAACTTTTTCTACGATTTTGGTTCGTTGTTTATGGAATGTCTACTTTATGTTTCTACCCGTAGTTATATAACTGTAATCTCTGTAGTCAGTTGTCGGAGTTGGGGTTTGATGTGTAGTGTCTGTTTACATGACAGCGTATTTGTTGTCAAACTATTTATTGTCTTACTTAATGGATTCAACAATCATTCTCATAACGCAACGGCTTACTTACTTACTTAGTCGGTCTTCTTCTACCGTTAGGTACAAATGGCATATATTAATAATTTAAAAAAAAAAAACCTATGTGACAGCGTTGTAATTCTGCTCCAGGCAGACCATCTTTAGGTCTGTCAGTATTACAAATCTGTCCTAGTTAACCTGTTTATACTTCTGTCAACATTACAAATATATCGTCATCCCATCTGTAGTTCTGTCAGTATTACAAATGCGTCCTACTTAACCTGCCTATAGTTCTGTCAACATTACAAAACTGTACCAGTCAGCCCATTTGTAGTTCTGTCAACATTACAAATATGTCCAAGTCAGCCCACATGTCAACATTACAGATATGTCCCAGTCAGCCCATTAGTAGTTCTATCAATATTAAAATATGACCCAGTCAGGGTATAAGAAGTACTGTCAACATTACAAATATGTCCCAGTCAACCCATCTGTAGTTCTGTAAACATTACAAATATGTCCCAGTCTGTAGTTCTGTCAACATTGCACATCTTTCTCAGTCAGCTCATCTGTAGTTATGTCAGTATTACACATATGTCCCAGTTAACCTGTCTATAGTTCTGTCGACATTACAAATATGTCCCAGTTAGCTACTCTATAGTTCAGTCAACATTAGTATCTATGACTTCTAGTACGTTTGTGAGTTGTGTCTATGAGTCTATTAAGATTGTAAGTAGTGGCTATGAGTCCTTTACGTTTGAAAGTAGTGGCTATGAGTCTGCTACGTTCGTGATTGTTATCTATAATAAAATTAAGGGGCTTGCTACAAAAAATAGTAGCATACACCTTAAAAAAGGTACTTCTCAAAAACCATGATTTCTTTCATATGGTAGATTTTCACACCACAATGTTCTGTCAGCGGTGAAAAGCGTTCGTCATCAATCACTTGAACAGACTGTGCTACAAAACATCCTAGACAAACGTGTCTACGGCCTGTGTTGTTATAGATACACACAGTCATAAATATTACAAAAAGAAACAGCCATCACAAATGAATACAACCTTATGGACGTTTGTTTGGATGTACACTACTATTTACTTGCTTCTTATAATTTATAGAAGAGTCTTCAAATTACAAGAGATTTTTTGAGCCCGCTAGCTGCTAAATCCATTGCTTCAAAGATGAGGTGCCGCTTTAACAAGTTTATTGTCAACCTTCATGATCTACAGTAGAACGTGACCCACATTATAAACCTGGAACAATGGTTATTCCGATGGCAGTGCCACACTCAAATATATTATTATTTTTAAAAATTTACATCTTAACAAGGTCTATAGGAACTGGAGTGAATGGTATATCTCCATGGAAAAACTCCATGTCTAAAATATTCACCGTTAGTTTAAAATAAAGACGGGGAAATTAAATATCTCAGACATACATACCTTAACGTGGTATTTTAGGACTGTGTACACCTCTACATTTTTAGTATATCTATGCATTCTAGTCATTACCCGAGGGTGTGGTCATCTTGTCTTCACTGAACTTCAGTGGCAGCTACATCAGACAGTTCAACTTTTGAGTTCTTTCATTTTAAAGTATTTACTTAGCTGTCATTTCATTTCTCCTCTAGTTTTGATCGTTTATCTCTGACGAAGGCCTTCTGGTCGTAACGCAAGCTTATTGCTGTCTTTTTAACCCCTTTGAACACACACCCTCTCATATCCAGGTGCAGTGATCGCCGCGGAAGCTACTGTCTGGTAGTAAGCTTTTAGCATATGACCTCTCCTGCACATACGTGTCCATAGCAACACCGTCACGTGGTGACACCGTTATTACAGAGTTTGCTATGGGGGCTGTCGCGCGGTTATCCCGAACTGGACATTAATTGTCACAGCACAGTTGAATAAGAAAGTTGTAAATTGAGAAATGTAAGAAAGATATATATGATCTCAGAAGTGGCTCGTTAAATGTTAGATACCTATACAAGTAAGGCGTGAATAGGAAGGCGAATATTCTCACAAAGAGATAATGTCTTAGAAGGGCACATGAGAATGGATTCTATTTCCTTGCGATAAATCTCCACTGTTATTCTTACTGAATATTATAATTGTTATTAAGCCCCCATCCTCTCATACTGAGGAAATGACACATATATGGATTTAAGAGACAGTACATGTAAGAAACTCACTCGACCACTTGGTAGATAATATAACTTATGTGCAAATATTTATTCCCTAAACCACATATATGACACAAAGAAAATGAAAAGGTCAACAAAAATAATAATATGGACATAAACACTGAATGACTAAAAGTCCTAGTATGTCCTACTAATCATCATTATCACTGGTGTGACTATCATGCAAGTTGCCTAACGGAAGGCACTTTAAAATTAGTTCCGTGAGTATTTAGGTGAAAGTTCTATTAGGAATTTGAATAAGATCTCTGAGATTTCTTGAGGAAAATAATCCTTATGCTTTTGGATTTATATGTAATCCTGTATTGTCAGCCCTGGCGCAGGTTGTTAGGTGCTGTCATCCTGCAGCGATATGACATTACATGTGCGAGCGTTGATCTATGCTCCTTTCTGCTTAGGAGTTGACGAGATCTCTGGCGTTTGGTTTTGCTGATCGGTCAAAAGACTGACTGTCTGTTACCGTCAAGCGTCGGACACTGAATTCTGCAACTGCGAATGTTGTCCGCTCAGAAACCTAAAAGTCTGAAGACACAAATGTGGCTTCATGAGTTTTCCTGTCATAAGGGAACAGCTATCATTCCCATTCAAACCGCATCCACCAAGCAGATCAGAATTATCCTCTTTCATTCACTAAGAGGACTATTATGTCATACAATCTAACGATTACCGGCAAACTTTCCATATTATATAAGATATTTATACTTCACTTTCATACAGTCACACATCAGGCATATCAATGTTATATTCATCTGACTTCCTTTCTCACAGTCAAGACATGATAGGTCAACTTAGACCTATGTAACTTCAGGAGTTAATTAGTTTACTCAGTCTTCTTTCCCAAGAACTGTGTTCTACAATCATAGTCCGTTCCTTCACACAATGATGAATAGCAATAAAATATAATACATTTATATTACACAAATAGATAAAGTGAATGACCGACTGACCAAGCGACCAGGTTGCTTTCTTCTGTAGCACAACTACATAGTTTTGGAACTGAAACCTGGCTGTGGAACACTCCAGTTTACCAGCTGTAAATGGGCACTCAGTTGTGCTCTCGAGCTAGGGAAGAAAAAGGCAGCGAGGAAGGGAACTGGTCACATAACCTCGTAAAAGCGGGATCTTTCATGATGAAGCTTCTAACACTTCATTTCCCTATGACAATCTCTGCCATGGGACTGCCTTTATCTTCGTAATGGATAAAGCAATTAATATGATAGATGTTATCTTCTATTGGCTGTGGGGCTAGTTGTGATAAGTTTTTGTACAAGCAACAATCATTCACATAGCACATGTTTAGATTATATTAAGAATAACAATACATTTATACCAATGAATATTCTACGTGCACATTTTGCAAAGTCTATACGAACCTGCACAGAGTGAAATCATACAACACCGCTTGGTTAATACCAAAGTGCTTCTAATGTAGAATTCCTCGCCATGTAGATGCACATGGCCCACAAGTCGTGCGTGTAAGTGAAGTTTTCGTCTAAGCTTCTAGATTTTATGAATCTCTTCTCCCGTGTTCTAAATCATGTGATGGGATATTACCGTTGCTCACATCACTGAATTGTGAGGGGTGGGTGTTCCGACGTAATCACACGTAAATTCTCTATAACACATAAGGAGGGGAAACCACGAGGCCTGTAAACAGTAAATTAATATGAAATAAATATAAAGGTATGTTATAAGGCACTCGTAGGAAATAAAGAAGTAGAACACTAGACAACAGAAAAACAACAGACATGAGTGGCTTACCCAGGATTTGAACCCTGGACCTTCCGTGCGACAACACCGCCTAGCTATGCTAGCGAATCACACTGTCCTCCCTGCCATCTACGCATCCCCAAAAAAGGATGTTTCAATGACAGGTCATTAGTGCGAACCTCTATACATAACACCGGACGTTTATCATGGGCAGTTCAGCCTATTAATGACGCAATCACTTCTGTTGTTCCCCTATATTTCAGTATTGGTCAGTCCAACAAGACAAAGACCTTAATACTGTGTCCAGTATGATAGTAGACTTAGAACAGTAAGAACAGGACAGAGGGTAGGTTTGGTATTGTATAAACATTTATAACACATAAGGAGGGGAAACCACGAGGCCTGTAAACAGTAAATTAATATGAAATAAATATAAAGGTATGTTATAAGGCACTCGTAGGAAATAAAGAAGTAGAACACTAGACAACAGAAAAACAACAGACATGAGTGGCTTACCCAGGATTTGAACCCTGGACCTTCCGTGGTTGGGTTTGTCGTGGATAGTTTGGACAGAGAAAGTTTACTGGGCAAGTGGAGACGGGAGAATATAGCATTTAACCCATGAGTGAGGTTTGTGTTGGTGTTGGCATGAGCATGGTCCACTCGCCGGTGGGTATTGTTGCCTGCACCTTAAGAGGTGTCCCAAACAACTCCCTATCTAGTTATACCGCCATGCACTCGGCCGCCCCCATAGCAAACTCTGTGATAACGGGGTCACCACGTGGCGGTGTTGCTATGGACACGTATGTGCAGGAGAGGCCATATGCTGAAAGCTTACTACAAGACAGTAGCTTCCGCGGCGATCACTGCACCTGGATATGAGAGGGTGTGGGTTCGAGTCCACATCTATTAATTATGTGGGACGTCATGTCCCGAACCCTACAAAGGGGTTAAAAAGACAGCAATAAGTAGTGTCTCTTACAAGGACAAAGAGAACCGCTTGCGGTACGACCAGAAGGCCTTCATCAGAGATAAACGATCAAAACCAGAGGAGAAATGAAATGACAGCTACGTATATACTTTAAAATGAAATAACTCGAAAGTTGAACTGTCTGATGTCGCTACCACTGAGATCCAGTGAAGACAAGATGACCACACCCTCGGGTAATGACTAGCATGCATAGATATACTAAAAATGTAGAAGTCTACACAGTCCTAAAATACCACGATAAGGTATGTATGTCTGAGATATTTAATTTCCCCGTCTGTATTTTAAACTAACGGTGAATATTTTAGACATGGAGTTTTTCCGTGGAGATATATCATTCACTCCAGTTCCAACAGACCTTGTTAAGATGTACATTTTTAAAATAATAATTTATTTGTGTGAGGTACTGCCATCGGAATAACAATTGTTCCAGGTTTATAATGTGGGTCACGTTCTAGATCATATAGGTTGACAATAAACTTGTTAAAACGGCACCTCATCTTTGAAGCAATGGATTTAGCAGCTAGCGGGCTCAAAAAATCTCTTGGTAATTTGAAGACTCTTCTATAAATTATAAAAAGCAAGTAAATAATAGTGTACATCCAAACAAACGTACTTAAGGTTGTATTCATTTGTGATGGCTGTTTCTTGTTGTAATATTTATGACTGTGTGTATCTATATGTCACATATGGAAATAGTCGCAACAGTGATCGTCCACTCCCCCCCCCTCCCCCCAGTCTAGGTTTACATTTTTTACTACACGAACACCTGATTCACTATCACCATTAACACGTGAGCCGTTTGGCAATTAAACACGGTGGAACAGAGCGAAGTGCTCAGCTTGGTGTAATCGTTCTTTGATCAGGGAAACACGCGGGCCAGGCCAGTCGTTAACAAGAGGCCAGGCGTTAACAGTTTCTTTGAAGAATCAAGGAGCGATCAGTTGAAACGTACCTTGAATTGTTACATTTTCAGGGGGAATTAACTTACGTAGCAGATATTCGGCAAGACGGAGATAATCTTTGACAAGCTAGAGATCGTCGGTCGGCAGAGGTAGCAGAATAACCTTTCATTCAGGAATTGATGGGAAAATTGCCCGGCCCTGGACGTAGGTGTGACTATCGCATTAAGAAGCGAAAAGAACGGCATCTATGAATATATACCTCATCTCTCCTAAAGTCATTATCAGTTGCTCAGAGATTTTCCTGAATTCACTAGCTCGTTATAATTAGATTTCTCGTACAGAGTGTATTATTAGATTTCGTGGACTGTTTCATTTCTGTGTTTGCGGTAATTTATATACTAGCCTTTAAGTGATTTGGTGTGTTTAAGGTTTTCATTTATATTTCACTGGGATTTTCTGTGTTAAATGAATAGCATAATTAAATAACTTAAAGCTAATTTTTTTTCCAGCTGTAAAGTAAATTTTATTACTTGCTATTTCCCAGTAACAGATGTTTTAAATTGAGTAGTACATACATTAAATAACTGTCTACTGGCGGTATATATTATTTACTTCTATCCATTTTTATGTAATTTTATAAATGACTAGTGTTTATACCACGCGTTAAAACCCATAGGATGAGCTAGTCACTTGTGTTTTAAATCTAATTTATAACGGAATGGTGAAGAGGTCTTACCTTAACGCATGTTATATATACTCATATTGTTAATGTTTATATTTCTTTCCTAAAATATAGGCTGATCAAAACCTGCGAACTAGCGGTCTAAACGGTCTTATGGCCATATGAACTTACGTTCTTAGAGTCTTATAATCTTATAAGCATCCCGAGATTTTCAATATTGATGAGCTTAATGCTGTGACCTGTGCGGTCCAATTTCCTCATTTTATGAGAGAAACCAGAATAGAACCATTAATTGTAATATTAACTGGACCAGAACTATTACCAGATTTTCATTTATATCAATCTCATCAGCCAGCTGTGGCAAAATATATTGTCAGCAACATTTGTGTAATTTAACATAGTGTCTCAGCAACCAGAGGCTAGACCACACATAATATATATATGTATTATTTATCCTATGTCGGCGATCACCACGTATGAACCTTATTCCAACCAACTGAAGACAGACATACCGTATTTTATCCAGGAAAAATTAAATCACCAACTCCAGCGACTCCCGTGAAATTTGCAGTCCGCAACTACGGCGAGTCGGGGGCTGGATTTGGCAAAACTTAATATGACACTGAATAGTCTTATTACTTATTAGTGTTTATTTCCACGGAATGACTGCGACAACTATTGGGTAAGCAAATATGAATGTAGCCACAAGTATTAAGGATTGAATGAACTGTAAGAGAGTAACATAATTTTCTGTTCTTACTACTATCATACAAATCTTTTCTTTTGTTCTCACTAACCTGAGTATTTACGGGATAGATTATTTAGGAACTTGTTCTTTGTTTTCTTTACTGACTATTCCATACACTGATTGTTAACTTTTGATCTTTTGGGTTAATTAACTTCTGGTGGGATCTTCTTTTCTTTTCCTTTACCAGAGGGGAGAACCTATTTGATTAATTTTTCATTTGTCTGTAAACCATGATTTATTGATGTATACGTTTTATGTTGCAAAGTTATAGTGATAAATAAACTTTATAAACCTTATATTAATGTGTTGGTCAACCCCTATCCTATCTGTTATTCATAGTTTGTTTTTACGTTTGTGCGTATTTGTCACAGAATTGCGTGCATGTGGGTGCAGTGTAACTTGTATTTTGTACAAGGAGAGAAAATGCGTCTGATTAAAATTTAGTCGTACCGATAGGCTGGATTAGAGAAATTACTCAACCCAGAGACTGTTCTTTCTCTTACACGATCTACTTCGCGAGGAGACAAAAAAACTATTTCTTACACCTTACTTTCACATAGTTTTCAGTGTGGCGTGAGGTTGTTATTGGCTCTAGGATCAGTATAGTACTGACAATTACAGAAATAGAATTTCTGCAGAAAATGGTGAAGTCCCAGTGTCTGAATGAACTACTGGTATCACAAATTAGTTACGGCTGTGAATGATCTGATCTCGAAAAATTTAGTAGAGAGGAGACAGTCATAAATTGCCACCCCCGCTGTGTAACTAACTGTGATATTAAAAAAACAAGGAAACAGATTTTACTTAACAATTATTAAAAAATTGACAGGTCATTCAAATACAATTTCCTTATTATTTATTTAGTATATACACTATCTACTCTTGTGCTGAAGGATGGATGTTGGAAGATGGAATGTAATGGATTTATAAGTTTACAAATAATTTTCAAATATATATATATACACTTGTATATTACAAGTCTTCCAATTATAGGAACAAAAAAAGTTATATCAGCTGTGCTGTTACTCAATTATAGTAAATGTATCAGCTGTGCTGTTAATTACGTATATACATACATACATACATACATACATACATACATACATACATACATACATACACACACACACGCACGCACGCACGCACGCGCACGCGCACGCGCGCACGCGCGCACGCACACGCACACGCACACGCACACACACACACATACATACATATACTGCTCAAAAAAAGTTAAAGGCCACTTTCAATTTTTAGATCATTTCAACTAAGCTGTTTTTTTTTAAACCTGAACATTCAGTCAAAAAAGTTTTGCTGCATTTTGTTGCATGCTTAAACGATGTTTGTTAATCTGACAATAAATCAAATCTGTGTTACGTGTGTGTACCTCCAAGGTCAATCAAATGTACGTGGTGAAAAGGGAAATAATGCATGTTTGAAAATGCTTCCTATGGCAAAGTCTGTTGATAACATTGCTGAAATTTGCTTTTCACGTGCAAGTCGTGACTATGGTGAACACATTTCACCCACTTTTCGGAAGGAACGGGCAATGGGTATGTTTGTAACATTTACCATTTTAGCCATGGCTCAGCGTGTCTTGTCGTCTTGTGGTAGACCTTGGACGTCCTGACCTGCGTTGTTCTGCGACACTGCCGGTTGCATTATAACGATCACGCAGAGTTTGTATGACAGAGTGGGCAACTCCTAATCTCCTAGCAACTTCTCGCAGCCCTACATCATCCTGCAGCCATGCCATCGCTCTCCATCTGTCAACATCGGTCAAGCGTCTTCGCTGAGCCATAGCTAAAATGGTAAATGTTACAAACATACCCATTGCCCGTTCCTTCCGAAAAGTGGGTGAAATGTGTTCACCATAGTCACGACTTGCACGTGAAAAGCAAATTTCAGCAATGTTATCAACAGGCTTTGCCATAGGAAGCATTTTCAAACATGCATTATTTCCCTTTCCACCACGTACATTTGATTGACCTTGGAGGTACACACTAATTTCTGTCCTCAAGCCCACCTATTTCTATTTTATATGAGATGAGCGTGTCTCAGGTGTCTGCATGTAGCATGAATGACAACATGGCTCAGTATGATTTAGCAACAGCGAGACAAGACATGTGTCTACTTGCAAAACATTCTTTCTGATAAATCAATACATGAATATATCCAATAATATAAATTCAATACATGAATACATCCAATAATATAAATTCAATACATGAATACATCCAATAATATAAATTCAATACATGAATACATCAAATAATATGTACACCTAGGTGTGATACAACCATCTCCTTCCCCCTATAATATACCAGGCCCTCTCTGACAAGTGCTATACTGGCTGGTAACATATATCCTAACAATATTGTTGTGTTCTGATGATAGGAGTATTATGAGACGAGGACTGATATGTTATATTTCAGGTTGGAGTTAGATGAGACAATAGATTGGTTATATGAGACAATAGATTTATGAGTCCTAACAAGGACTGTTTTGGTTATATTTCAGTTTGTTTTATATGAGACAATAGATTGAAGTTATAGGAGACAACAGATTGAAGTATGAGTCCTATTAGTCTTCGTCTTCATCAATCATATCAGGAAATACAATCATTATACCTACTTCCCCAAGATACAATCAGTAACCTGATATGTTCATAATGAAACAATTTATATTAAATATATACAGGTGTACGTAGTATAAATGACACACAACAAATACAAATATTATATATCTGCTGTAGGCCTATTTTCCTACAAGTTATAGTTAATATATATTTACCGTCTAAGATTTAAACAGGCCAGTGACTCGACTAGTGATGCAGTCCGCCAGGTCAATGCACGCAGGTAAGCAATAAATCAAGGTTGATAGCTCCTCTTCTTCAGTCGGTCGTCTATGTGGCTTCGTGTTGGTGTGTGCGTGTTTTGAATAAAATCTCTCCCGTATATACAGGTAAATAAGGTAACTTCTACTGCTTAAGGAAAGCTTTTGGTTGGTTCTCGGCGTGGCAAGCTGATTGGCTGTATGCGGTTTTGTACACTCCGTTGTACCATCCTTCGTACCATCCTTGACCTAGACGAGTTCCGAAAAAACAGGGCTTATGCTTAATTTTATTCTGTTTTTCCGCCATATTGGGTGACAAGATGGCCGCAACCGACATCCGAAAACAGGGCTTAAGTTTTTTCCTGGCGTCTTCTTCTTCTTCTTCCGTCCTTAGCCACCGACCGTCAAAGCAGTCAGTGGCCATTACGCCTAGTGGCGTCTTAGGGCAACAGCAGATAGGTTTTCTTTGCCATTGTTTCCCATCACGCCTATTGGCGTCTTTAGGGCAACGGCAAATCAATCCATCTGCTGTTGTTTCCGTAATCGAAGTGACTGGCAAACGGGTGATCAGCCCGTTTTTCCTGGCGTAACTTCGTGTAATTTATTCTGGCTCAGCGACTGTGCGTTGATTGGCTGGGGCAAATCTGTATCCCGACATAATGATTAAACTAAGAAGTGGGTTTACACACACATATTTCACGACAATCACTATCACCTCTGCTCAGACAGGACTATAAACATCTATTACCTATCTGATAAAATCTACGACACTATAACAGCAGGCCGTAGACACGTTTGTCTAGGATGTTTTGTAGCACAGTCTGTTCAAGTGATAGATGACGAGCACTTTTCACCGCTGACAGAACATTGTGGTGTGGAAATCTACCATATGAAAGAAATCATGGTTTTTGAGAAGTACCTTTTTTTTAAGGTGTATGCTACTATTTTTTGTAGCAAGCTCCTTAATTTTATTATAGATAACAATCACGAACGTAGCAGACTCATAGCCACTACTTTCAAACGTAAAGGACTCATAGCCATTACTTACAATCTTAATAGACTCATAGACACAACTCACAAACGTACTAGAAGTCATAGACACTAATGTTGACTGAACTATAGAGTAGCTAACTGGGACATATTTGTAATGTCGACAGAACTATAGACAGGTTAACTGGACATATGTGTAATACTGACAGAACTACAGATGAGCTGACTGAGAAAGATGTGCAATGTTGACAGAACTACAGATGAGCTGACTGGGACATATTTGTAATGTTTACAGAACTACACATGGCTTGACTGGGACATATTTGTTATGTTGACAGTACTATAGATGCCATGACTGGATCATATTTGTAATATTGACAGAACTACTGATGGGCTGACTGGGACATATCTGTAATGTTGACATGTGGACTGACTTGGACATAATTGTAGTGTTGACAGAACTACAGATGGGCTGACTGGTACAGTTTTGTAATGTTGACAGAACTATAGGCAGGTTAAGTAGGACATATTTGTAATACTGAAAGAACTACAGATGGGCTGACTATGATATATTTGTAATGTTGACCGAACTACAGATGGTCTGACTGGAGCAGAATTACAACGCTGTCATATAGGATTTTTAAAAATTATTAATATATGCCATTTCTACCACACGGTAGAAGATGAACGACTAACGAACGAACGAACGAACTTTATTTTCGAAGGGTTAAGAATTGGGCGCGCAGGCCCGTCTAACATTCTGCCCTTTCACTCTCATTAATCTTGCATACTATACCCTTTTATTCCCACATATTACATTAAACATTAATTTAAAGGCATGCAACATTATAAAGTTAACATAACAGCATTCATTTACAGTATGCAATCATCATTAAAAATTAGTAGGTTTAAATAAACAAGATAGTGACTACAGAAAAAAAATAATAAATAAAAAATAAAATAAAATGATGTAAACAAAACAATAAATAAATAAATTCTGTTTACCGACACTCACTCATGCGGTCAAAACGTCTACAAGTAATATGTATTTTTGAATGTGTCATCAATCATCAATACAAAATTTACATAAACACATTCTCGCTTATATCCATACATTCTTGGTGGAAAATGCAATAATAATAACACTTTCTTACGCACTTCTGTAGGAAGAAAAATAAATAAAAATGTATATCTGCTTATTCTCATGTATATCATCCTATTTAAGCAAACCAAAACATTCACATCTCTAAAGTACAGTGGTATGCGGGTACATTCTCAAGATTCACATGTCTAAAGTACAGTGGTATGCGGGTACATTCTCTCATACATTACATTATATAATAATATTACATGGATATAAAACAAATTATTCCCATTAAAAACGAGCGGAAGAGAAAAATAAATGTTGACCTATGGATGAGATGTTGGCAGGCAAATGATGTTTCTATGGGGGTAGATAATCAGTGTTCAGGAAGTGTTTGAAAAGTGCTTTGTTTAATGAATATTGTGTAGGTAGGCTCTTTAGGTGGTGTGCAAGGCTGTTCCATAAGTAGGCTCCAGAGTATGCTAGACTCTTTTTGAACAGGTCGATCCTAGGTTTGGGAAGACGTAACTGATGTAATTTATTGACCTGTCATCTTAGCATCATTTTTTGGTGATGCGTGGATGGCAGTAAGGATAGTGTGATTCGCTTGTATAGCTAGGCGGGGTTGTCGCACGGAAGGTCCAGTGTTCAAATCCTGGGTAAGCCACTTATGTCTGTTGTTCTTCTGTTGTCTAGTGTTCTACTTCTTTATTTCTTACGAGTGCCTGAAAACATAACTTTATGTTTGTTTCATATTAATTTACCGTTTACAGGCCTCGGGTTTCCCTTCCTTATGTGTTATAAATGTTTTTACAATACCAAAACCTACCCTCTGTCCTGTACTTACTGTTCAAGTCTACTTTTATGTACTAGACACATTATTAAGGTCTCTTTGTCTTGTGTGGACTGGCCTATGCTGTCTGATAGAGAAACAACAGAAGTGATGCGTCATTAATAGGCCGTACTGCCCATGGTGGACTTCCAATGTTATGTCTTTCGGTTTGCACTATTGACCTGTCATCTTAGCATCATTTTTTTGGTGATGCGTGGATGGCAGTGAGGATAGTGTGATTCGCTTGCAAAGCTAGGCTGGGTTGTCGAACGGAAGGTCCAGTGATCAAATCCTGGGTAAGCCACTCATGTCTGTTGTTTTTCTGTTGTCTAGTGTTCTACTTCTTTATTTCTTACGAGTGCCTGAAAACATACCTTTATGTTTGTTTCATATTAATTTACTGGTTTGAAACAATGATCGTAGGTACGGCGGGGCATTGTGAGATAGAATTGCGTGAGTCAGCTTGACTTTGTTGTAGAGATGACGTTTTATTTAGGGACAGTATTTTGGGTTCTTTTCGTGTCCTTGTGAGTGGTAACGTGCGATTATCGGTGATCAGACGTATTGCTCTCTTATGCAGGGAGTGCAGTCTCCTTGAGGTGGAAGCAGGGCAACCATCCCATAGTGTAGAGCAGTAATCTAGATGTGTCTGTATATGTGAGGTGTTGAATAATAGTCTAGTGTCTGCCTCTAAGAAGTGTTTTATTTTGGCTAGCTGGTACGTCTTTTGAAGTGTTTGGTTAAATCCCGTACATGGGAGTTCCACGTTAAGTGCTGGTCAATCGTGATCCCTAGAACTTTGTGTTCTGTTACATGTTCAATTTGTATTGATTCCGCGTGTAGCTGTTGCGATCTTTTGGTGCAGCTTAGTAGTTTCTGTCTGGTGGTAATCAACATAGATTTCGTTTTGCTGTGTTTACTGGCATACGATTCATATTACTCCATTTTGTTAGAATGTCTACATGGCATTGAAGAGTCATTTCAAGTGCCACGCAGTCATTGTCACTAGTGTAGATAGTACAATCATCTGCAAAGAGGTCACATGTTGAATATTTTAGATGTAGTGGCAGTTCGTTGATGAACATTGCGAAGAGTAGGGCCCCAAGAAAAGAACAGTAAGTAAGTAAGCCATTGCGGTATGAGAATTATTGTTGAAACCATTAAGTAAGACAATAAATAGTTTGACAAAAAATACACTGTCATTTAAAAAGACACTACACATCAAACCCCAACTCCGACAACTGACTACAGAGATTACAGTTATATAACTACGGGTAGAAATAGATAGTAGACATTCCATAAACAGCGAACCAAAAGCGTAGAAAAAGGTAGACAGTTTATCACTGACATATGAAATAAATCAACGCAGTCAAAATATAAACAATCCTATAGAAGAATTACCTATTGCTATTTTAGACACCATAAGTCAAATCGTCATTGATTACGTCATAAATCAGCTGGAGTTAACGAAGACCACACTATGGGTAGACACAAGAGGAAACAAACAATACATGGATCTTCATTTCAGCTAGAAGTACTTTTAACGACACGTCGGCACATTTGTGAACGGTGGCTTGGGTTTTGGAAAGGAAAGGGAGTGCAGATAAATGGTTTGAGAAAGTTGAATGGAGTTGTTAAAAGACTATTGGTCTTTGTGTAACAGGGTAGACTATTTAGTAGCTACAACTGTTAGCCTTATAGTAAAGTATTTTATGAATGACTAGTTAGATAAATAAACCACTAGTCAAGAATCAATGACATCATCAGTCATGACACACATGAACCCATGATGTCATCAAACCTTGTGTGGCCTCCATACAAGTCAGACCGGAAAACATTTAGATTAGAGAGAACTTTAAACAATGGTTGGTCATCATCACATAGAAACAATAATTTTAGACTAGAGGATTCGTAGTTAGTTAGGTTAAAGATTATTTCAACAGTCCACTAGCCCCCAAGACCAATCATTAGAAGGTTTCCGGTCTTAACTCCAATGAGAAATACTTCCTCTGGCAAGCCATAGCACCAGACAAGTATAAAGACTGATGCATCTTAGTAATCGGAGAGAGCTTGAGACAGTAACACAATGCTAGAGTCAAACCGAAGGCGTCACTCTTTCTTGAGGTTTGTGTGTGCTGTGGTGTAGCTTTTCAGCTAACAGCTTTGTTTTGTTTCCATATTTGGTTTTTTCCAACCAAGAGGAATAATTATTATAAGATGGCAGCGCCTGCAGTTCCGATTTTCCATGTCAACATGGAGGAAGACTTTGAAGGTGGAGCTTTCCATAAATCAGGTACTTTGATTATTAGTGTTACCGGCCCACAGGCAAATAGGGCTTCATATTCTCTGATAGCGAGCATTCTCGCAGGGCCTGCAGGTGTGGGCACAGGTGGGATTGCCACCCTATATCGCTTTGCAGGACCTTTCAAATGGTATACCACATTGACAGCTGCTGCCCAGCTCAAGCATTATAAAGGCCTTCATGGGAAGCGATTGGAATGGACCAACCCACAAATGTCGGTGTATATTGAGCACCAAGATAAAGAAAAAGCCAAGGGGATCTTGAATTGGATTCCACCAACTATGAAGGTTGAGACGGTGCAACGAGTGGCGGCAGCAGCTACCGGAGATAAGGACGCCGAGGTAACCAGAATAAAAACGGCCTCTGATAAATGGAATATCATGTATAAACCATCGACATGCCAGGTCCCTCATTTTATGCATTTAAAAATAGCGGGACAAGAAGAAAAATTCCAGCGCATATGGGTGTCGTTGCCAGGCAGGAAAATTCAATGTGCAATCTGCGGGTTAGACACCCATTGGGTGAACCAATGCCCCAAGAAGCGAGCGCCACACCCTCAGGTCAAGAAAATGAGGGAAGAAGAGACAGCTGTCGACAAAACACCGGCAGAGCAGAGCAGGGCAGACGAGCTCCCTACCCCAGATTGCCCAGATGCCAGTGAGGGCAATGGATATAGCAAAGTTGTTAATAACAAGAAAGAAAAGAAAGAAAATAAATAGAAAGAGATTCCTGCTCCAGGCAACAGAGCCTGTGAGATCAAAAGAAGTAAAGCGTAGTGAAAGCAGGTCGCCGGGCAAGCGCTCCCTAGCCGGAGAGACTTACCACCATCACCCAGGGCGCCTACGCCGGTGCCCTCCCGAGAGGGAACTCGTCGACACCTGTCGCCGACGAGCGTGTGATGTCAGCACCTAACAGCAGAAGATCATCACCAACAAGACATGAGGTTCTAGAGGCGCCGACGCCGTTCAATACGCAAGCCTCCTCCTGTTGGGCGGCAACTACAGAAGAGGACGACATGGAGGCCATGTTGTCCCAAGCAGATATCTTCATAGATGGGCAAGCCTTTTGAACATGTGAGTGAATGAGTTTACTACTAGAAGTTCTTTCCCCGTGCACTGAGGCCCAGTGCAAACAGACCTGTCCAGTTCCCAAGTATAGGAAAGCCTTGGTTGCACCTATAACAAGAACAGACAGTGAGCTGCCGGTGCCCGGAGAAATGAACTATTTTCCTTTATTTCATAGTGATGTAATTTTAAAAGTAAAACGTGTAAACACCTATAGTTTGGGGAGTGTGTATTACTATTATTATTATTATTTAAGAGTTGTGTTTAATGTAAGTAGTTCTTTGATGTTTTTGTTTTTACACACAAACACACACTGCACGCACCCTTAAATGCGCACAGTTGTATTTACGCAGTCAACTCTCCCCCCTACTGAGGTGGGAGTGCTAGGCGGCGCGCCAGATGACTGCCATGGAAATATATTTATCATCACAGAAGTCCCTGAAACAAAAAAGAAAGGCCACCTGACCCCTCAACAACTAAAAACTTTGGCTCAAGAAATGATTGAAGAAAAGTACAACCCGAAGGAGTGGACACATGCATACACAGATGGATCTGCTGAGGGGGCAGTAAAGAACGGTGGAGGAGGCATTTTTATAAGATTCCTAAATGGAAAGATCATCCGAAAGGCCTTCCCAACTGGTAAGATCTCCTCCAATTTTAGGGCAGAAGCTATGGCATTACTGCAAGCCCTGAAGATCCTCACCAGACCTGAACAGCAGCCACAAGCTAAGATAGTAATCTTCACTGACTGCAGATCATTACTTGAATCAATACAAAACACTAGAAATGATAACATGATGAATGAGATCAGATCTGAGCTTAACATCATCCAAAGGTCATCAACCATTGCCCTTCAGTGGTTACCTGCCCATTGTGGAATCGCTGGTAATGAGAAAGCAGATGCTCTATCAAGAAGTGGCAGTAAAATGGAACAATACAACCACCCATTGCCCTATCGGGAAGCAAAAACCATCATCCACAACAAGTACACAAATCAGTGGAAGGAGGAAGGGGATATATACAGCAGAGATGACCCAATCCACCACCTAAACAGACACACACCGACGACAATTTTCCGCCTGAGAACTGGTCACTGCAGATTACTTGGACATCTCTATCGCCTCAAGATATCCCACACGAATGAATGCCCATGTGGAACTGATATCCAGACTCCAGAACACATTCTCCAGAACTGTCCAACCCATGATAAATTGCGACGTGCGACCTGGTTAAAAATGTGATGAGCTCCAGCAGAAGCTATGGGGCTGCCGCGCAGACCTGGAAAAGACTGCGGACTTCGTCCTGGCGACAGGCCTGCAGATTTAGCATGACTACAAACCGAACGCAGAAGAAGAAGAAGAAATGCAGAACGGATAGCAAGTCCTTAATCACTATTCCGTCAAGCAGTCATGTAATTAGGTCAACCGGTCAGCCCTTATGCACCGCCTCGTCAAGCAATGTAAACATGAACGTGTCAAGT
Source organism: Oreohelix idahoensis (assembly GCA_024509875.1). NCBI lineage: Eukaryota > Metazoa > Mollusca > Gastropoda > Stylommatophora > Oreohelicidae > Oreohelix > Oreohelix idahoensis. The sequence goes on along the minus strand of JAMPIV010022310.1, from coordinate 25,595 downwards.
GGCCTAGTTATGACAGAAAGCGGTCAGCCTACAGTCACCGCTATGCTGTGTAAGCCATGTGTAACAAGTGACCAGTCTATCACTTTGCCTGGTACAATCATTACAACACAGAATAAGCCATCAACTAATACTATGTTGAGAAATTCACCTGTGGCAGGTAGCCAGCCTCAGACCACTACCTTGCCTTGTAATTCAAGGAAGGCGGACGGTCTGCACTCAGTCCCCGTTCCGTCAGATAGTTTAGATATGGCAAGTGACCACTCTGCCACTTTGCCAGGTAGACAGTTTACAACGGGTGGCCAACCTCTGCTTACCACTCCGTCATGCAGTCTAGTGATAATATCTCTCAATATCAATGGTTTGAGAAATAAGCTAGACCATGTAATTAAACTGATTAAAAAGATAAACCCGATTTTTTGTTTTTGCAACAGACAGGGATTACTTCGGACTTTTCTGCCAGTCTGATAGTAACTAGGTTAGGACTTAAACATGGCTGGTTCGCCCTAGGCACCAGCCATGGTAGTGGCGTAGCCATTCTACAAATTAATGAAGATTGGGAGGCAATACACTATAGGACAGACAGTTGTGGCAGAACTGTCATAATACAAATACAAAACCAACACAACAAACAAGACACACACACACTCATTAATATATACGCACCTGCAGTATACACTGACCAACCTAATTTTTATGACGGACTGTATGACACTATAGATAGGTATTACAAAGGAACCAAAATAGTGTTAGGAGATTTTAATTGCGTTTTGACCAATTTAGACAGTAGTTCCTTTGGCCCTGAATCATGGAGAAGGAAAATTCAAATACCCTTATCAATACGACACTTACAACCTATACTTGACAAACATGACCTAGTAGACGTTTACAGAAAATTACAACCGCGCACACAGGCTTTCACATTTTATGAAAAGACAAACCCATATTTTAGAAAGGCCTCAAGACTGGACAGGTTTTACGCATCAAATAGTTACAATATACACCAAACTTACCACATTAAAGATACGCTTAAATTCACAGACCACCAAGCAGTATACACAGTTTTAAATACGGGACACACACATACAAAATTAAAGAGATCCCGCATTGGAATATCAACAATAAATTGCTAAAAAATACTTTCTTTACGAACAAAATAACACAACTCATTCAGGGTTACACACAGGACATTCCCAATAACAACATCGCAGAATATTGGGACCTGTTAAAAACACCATAAGAGATAGGACACAGATCCTAGCTACAACCATACACAAGGCTTTTAAGAAAGAACAGAATATATTAGAAGATGCGATTAGTCTAACTAAACAGATAGATAAATCTAACCCACATATCCATACTTTAGAGGAGCAATTAGACATTTACAAACAGTACACATACCAAGGGGCGTTACTTAGGAATAAATTAAATACTATTACACAAGAAATACCCAGTAGACAATATTTAGAGATTGAGCAAAACGTTCAACGCAGTAGACAGATACACTAAATAGTAGATGTAAATGGACAACAGCAGACAGGAGATACTAGTATTAGACACGCCTTTTTAGAATACTACACAAAATTATACACTAAGGAAGAAACTAACGTAAGCACACAGGATAAATTCCTACACTATACAAAGAGTTTAAGTGGAGAGGAGAGCAAGAAATTATACCAAACTTTAACTTTAGAAAACTTAAGGGAAGCTATCAGTACTTTCCAAAAAAATAAATCACCCGGACCAGATGGGTTAACAGCAGAATTTTACTTCTTCTTTTTCCCAATGTTAGGCCCCCTTTTAATTAAAGTATTTGAGGAAGCCTTCCAGAAAGGAGAGCTTCCGAACAGTTTAAATGAATCTTTTATCACTTTAATACCCAAAGATGATACTGACAAAAAATCAATAAAAAATTATAGGCCCATTTCACTTTTAAATACTGATTATAAAATCCTGGCTAAGGCTCTCACCTTGAAACTTAAACCATTCATGCAGAATATGATACATGAAGATCAACAATGCAGTGTACACAGTAGGAACATTTGTAGACATACACATTTTATAAGAGACTTGATTACATACACGCACGATAGACAGTGTCAAAGTGCAATATTATCATTAGATCAGGAGAAAGCCTTTGACAGAGTATCGCATTCTTTCTTACATAAAACTTTACAAGCAAACAACATAAGGGAATACTTTAGAACATGGGTAGAAATCTTATACAAAAAACCCCACAGTAGAATATTGATTAATCACAGCTTAACTCTTTCCGTCCAAACGGGCGCATGGCGCGCCAGATAGGCTTATCGTTATACCCAGGGCGTATGGCGCGCCAAGGTGACTATATGCCACATTTGAGCGGAAAATTATAGAATATCTGGCGATAAACCAGTTTAAAATTATTTCATTACATCCGGCACATGGGTGTGAACGTTTGTGAGCGAAAAAAAAAATTTATGAAGTTACAATTGTGTATTTTATATCTGTTGTAAAAGTTGCTTTGGATCTAGCAGCACGGCGTGTGGTAGGCACGCTTTATAAGATTCCGAAATTGAACAAAAAATTAAAAATTACGTGGCCATAGAGTGTTCATATCATGTAAACACTTCCTGCGGGCATCGTATTTTGAACTGGTAGCGAAATAATTATATTGGTGCTTAGTTTTTGCATACTTTTATCAATTAGTGACGTCATAGGGTTATTTGTTTACAAGTGGTGTAGTCACATACATAACACTCATAAACTATTAACAAATCAACCTCAATATATAATTTCGAAATGAATTTTAGCGATATCGGTAGCGACAATAACCTATTTTCGATTCCGATAAGAACGTTGAACAAACGTGATATTTTTAAATAAGAAATTAATTAATTTGCATGGAACAGGAATGTGTAAGTGAGATTCCAGTTCAGCAATATGTGACTTCACAAAAAAATGTATATAAATTACAATTTTCATTTGTTTTTTATCAAACTTCTTGGATTAGTTGCCAGTTGGATATATATTTCAATTCCCGGTGTTTTAATACCAAGGAATTAAGTACAGCTGAAATATTTACGTGTATGTGCATAATTTGTATTCATTTTTCATTTTTATTTTTTATTGTTTCTACACTCCACACGATATAACAAACAATAATAACATCACATAACAACTCAACAATATTTCACAATATTCTGCAGCCAATTTCCTAAAGTTTGATGTATAATACACATATCTACTAAACTAATATATGTGTCTACTGCCTGTTTTTAAAACATCACTTGTAGAAAAAAAAGTCTGCATATTGGGTCCTGGGTAAAACCGAAAAGCCCGAAAAAATGCCTGGGTTAGAATGAGTTAACTGACCCTGTTAGGCTGTCGAGATCTGTAAGACAGGGGTGTCCTTTATCACCCCTGTTATATGTATTAACACTAGAACCGGTTCTGGAAAGAATAAGGCAGGATATAAACATCACGGAAACCTTTGTCCCCGGAACGGGGAACAGGAAGTTATTAGCGTATGCTGATGACACAATATTCCTTCCAGCAACAGTGGATTCTATAAAAAACATATTAGAAATCTTTACAGAGTTTGGATACGCTAACGAATCCAAACTAAATGTCCAAAAATCTAGTATAATGGGATTAGGCAGATGGGCGAATAAAGCAGATTTCCCCTTTCAGTTAACACAAGTTAACAGAATCAAAATTTATGGAATAAATTATTCCTGTAACCCGCATGACCCCAATACAGAAACATGGGTAAAATTATTAGATAAAATTCAAAACATGTTAGAAAAATATAAATATAAAACAGCCACCATTTTTGGAAGAAGCATCATAGTGAACTGTTTCATTATGCCCAAAATAATATATACAGCAAATATCTAAATCATGCCTAAATCAATTGTAGTTAAAATAAATGTGCTGATTAGGAACTTTATTTTTAGAGGCACTTGGAGAAGTATAAAACATTCAACTTTAATACAACCTAAGAACAAAGGGGGGATAGCCTTACAAGACATTAACAATAAGATTAAAGCTTTAAGGATTAAGTATATAGGGGAGGTTATTAAAAATCCTAGTTTGTATCCATTAGCAAACTATTACATTGGACTTAGATTAATTAAGTTACATAAACTAGAAAACAATCAACCACATTTCTTTGGTACCCCACCACCCTTTTATAAGATATGCCTACAAAATTTAAAAGGAAACGAACAGCTAGTAAAACAAGACACAAAACTCATATTCAAACTTTTAGTAGGAGCACAGGAACTTTACTTAGGCACACGAATAAAACGAGGGTACAACCTCTTCATAACAGATCACACGCAGAGCTTCACAAACATTCACGCATTAGACGTTAAGCCACAAGCCAGAGAAGTTACATACAGGTTACTGTACAGTTTAACTCCTATTATGGGCAAACTGTCAGCAAAAAAGGCAGGCAAAACGCCACCAAAGTGTAAACTGTGCAGTAACAACACAATAGAAACAGAGGACCACTTGTTTTACACATGTAAGACAGTGGCCCCTACTTTAAACAAACTTAGAACACTAATAACTTCCAAGACACAGAAATCACTTAACATGTAGAGAGCGGTCATGTTGAATACTTTACCTACATTACCGAGACAGACAGAGCTTAAATTATTGACTCTATTAGCAGAATATAGATACTTAGTATGGACGTGCAGGAATAGAGCAGTACATGACGGTATACACTACGACCACAACATATTTGAACAAATATACGAACGTATAACACAAAACATAACAGAACAGATTAAAAAAATTAAACCTTTGACCCTTTGGTCTTTTATACAAAGCAAGTAGCTTTGATTGTAAATATTTCTTCTGTAAATACCATGCAATGTGAATACTATTTATCATATATGTCTTCATTAATCATCTTATAGTAGGGTGTCGATGTACTTAGAACCTTCATGGCCTCATTTGCATTCTGTTTTATCATCCAAATAATTTTTGTATGTTACCGATTCGTACTGTGATATTGTATGTGATAATTGTTGGGGCTTTTAGAATTTGATTGGTTTTGTTGTGTAATATTTCCTGCGTCCTTTTGTTTTTGATTTGTTAAAATATTGTTTGCTTGTTGTTATTACTTACTTGGGGATTAGGGGGAGGAGGGGTAACTTACATCATGTATTTTATATTATTTGGAATTTGTACAAATGTAACTCATGTAAATAACATTGTTGCTGAATTCATGACCGAATAAAGGTTTTAAAAAAAAAAAAAAAGTTCTTTAGTTTAGGTTTGGAGCAACCTGGCGCTACATCTACTATTGAACGAAAAAGCCCTTGACTCCTACGGTTTGGATAATAATATCCATCTAGAGATCTCCTACCACCCACCCAGGACCGTTAAGTGACCCAGCACTAACCCCTGCAACGATTATATTTGTGGTTCACTCCACAGGACGTAAGTTCAATCTAGTTATAATTGAGGTCTCGAATCGAATTTTCATTTCGTTCGGATTTCCACAGAGGTAACAAAACGACTACAGTATATGAGAAACTCCGTAAGCCTTTCGCCTTGGAGGCTAAAGCTGGCAGTTTTGCTTTCCCCCACCAGAAATTCTTATCGAACTGCCACAACGAAACTGAATAAAGTACACCTTTTATATAACTATTCGGATCTTTCAAGTAATCGGTTTTATTGAAGTTTCACTTGACTGTTTGAGTTGCCGATTATATTCAACCCTTTAAGATAACATTTAGAACCATCAAGGCACTTACGAGTTCTACTAATTCCCTGGGTTGTTCCTCCCTTCTGGAATTATTATCTCTGGCGTATAACCAGTACTTCCCAGAAGAAACACAATAAGGAAAGTCTTGGGATTATTTCCCTTATCTCAAGTGATAGACGGATTTTCATCCCCTTCCACAAAATCCTCATCCCACGGTCACACAGTATTGACTTTTTGGTGCCGTTGACCAGCTCGTAACTATTTTTTTACGATGGATTCAGCTACTCAACAGCTTGAGCATCAGGTACTTTTGTTACAACAGCAAAATCAACTGCTTCATCAACAACTATCACTGCAACAAGCAGCGAGTCAAAATTTGCCTGATTCTTCTGAAAATTCTTCAAGCACGTTACAGTCGATCGCTAGTACTCTTAGCTCCATAACACAGAGCGCCAACTTTCATAATATTAATAACATTGTCAAGCCGTTTCATGGTGATGCTACTCAATTTCGCCAATGGCTTATTGACATTGACAAGTTTGTGTCTTTGATCCCTTCGGCAACCGATGAGGACCTAAAGCGTGTTGCATTCCTCTCTTCACAGTCATTAGTAACTGATTTTCTACGCCGTCGTGCACAACTCTTTCCTAATGAAACTTTCGCTTCGCTAAAGAAGGCACTGGTCAGCCGTTATTCTTCCATAACTGACTGTCAGCACGCGTGGACTCTTCTTCGTGGAATACGCCAGGATAGACAGGAACCTGTCCAATTTTATGCCGACAGATTGTTGAAATTGGCTGGGGATGCCTTTATTGATTCTTCGTCCACATCTGCGGATATTGATCGGCAGCTTGTCGGTATTTTTATTGATGGGTTGTCATCCGACACACTAAAATTGCATTTGATCCGCAAGGATCCTCAAACTGTAACAGATGCGATTCAACGGGCCATCACAGAGGACAATGTAAAGAAACGCTTTACTAACCGTCTCGGTCATGAGCCTCGTCTTGAACACAAAAATGATGAAGAACCCATGGACGTTAGCCATTTCCGCCACTCTTGGCAGAAACCTTCGAGATCGCAACAGCCCCTCTCTAATGATTGTCACCATCAGTGCCAACCTCGACGCCTTCATCATCCACCAGCGCCACAGGTCCACTAAGTATCTTCAGTAATATGTTACACTTGTGGACAAAGGGGACACGTCTCGCGCAACTATTTTCAATGGCAACAATACAGCCCACCACAGACACAAAGTAATCCCGTGCCACAGCCACTTCTTCTTCTTCTTTGATCCTTAGCCGCCAACCGTCAAAGCAGTCAGTGGCCATCACGCCTAGTGGCGTCTTGTAGGGCAACAACAAATTGATTCCACTTTGCTCGGTCGGTGGCCATCCTTCGTACAGTGCCCCAACTCTGGTTCATTCCCTGAATCTCAGCCTCCACAGTCCTCCGCCAGGTTGTTTTTGGTCGGCCTCTCTTTCGTTTTCCTTCAGGGGTCCAAAGCATAGCTGTTCTTGTGATGGCATCGGGGTCTCTTCTGAGGACATGACTAACCCAGCTCCAGCGTCTGCCAGCTATGATGGTGTGCATGCCCTCTTGCTTGCTACGAGTAAGCAGATCTTGGTTAGTGATGGTATTCGGCCAAAAGATTCGGTGAATTTTTCTTAGGCATGTTGTGTGAAAGGAGGACAATTTCGACATTTCCTTCTCTGTAACTCTCCAGCATTCTGCACCATAGAGAAGCACAGAAAGCACACAGCTCTGATATAATCTTAATTTTGTGCTTCTGCTGTATTGGGAGGACTTCCAGATGTTGTTTAGGCTAAAGAAGGCTGTTCTTGCCTTATTCATTCTGATGTTGATGTCTTTGCCTGCCCCGCCGTCTGGTGTTACTATGCTTCCTAGGTATGTGAAGGTATCTGTCTGTACCAATTGCTGATTCCTTACTGATACGGGCTCAGGGTTGCTCACATTGAGCGTCATGACCTCAGACTTCTTTAAATTGATGTTCAAGCCCACCTGCTGGGTAAACTTGTTAAGTCTATCCGTTTTTTCCTGGATGTGTTGATGTGAATGTGCTAGTAGTGCAATGGCCACAGCCACGACATTATCAAAACAGGTCAAGACACTGGAACACACTCAATAAAAGGAGACATAGAATGGCAGTAAGGAATTTCATTGCCAAGATAAGAAACAGTAAGATATGGGAAATTAACAACGTGGATTTAAAGAACGGACAAGGGTGTCTCATAATAAGAGAAGATGGACTAAGAGCATATATAAAGCCAGTAAAACAGTGGAGAAAAACCTTTAACAAACGTGGTACAGTGATTGCTCACTTAGCATCACATTCCCTGCCTCATCGTACCTCTGTTCCTCCCTCCACAGTGTGTTATACACGCCCCTCCGCTACTCCTTCCCGTTTATTTACTCACCCTCCCTACTCATACCCCACCACCATTAGTGCTGTTACTAATCCGCGTGTATCGTTTAGTAACTACCCTCCTCAGTGCCGTTCACTTTCCTCTCCTTCCTTTACAACCTTCCCTTCTACTTCCAGTAATCGTACTTCTCCTCCTCAGCCTCTTTTCCCGCAACTTTCTCCTTCTCCCTCCGAAATGCTACCCTCCAGTATAACCATTCAAACTCTCCATCCATGTCTGAACTTTCATTTAGTCCTCCATTAGACAACATCAGATCTGCCCCCGTCTCACTTAACACTCCCCCTGCTCCGCTTACACCTGTTCAGCCCCATGATTATGATGCTTCCTCGTCAGATAGTGATAGTCCTACCAGAGATAATGCTTTACACAGACTCCGGTCTAGAGTAGTCCGTCGAGCTGCTGTTCCCTCCACCTCCAAGGTACCTTCTCCTTCTTCACCCTCCCATATGGTTGATCGTACGAGACGTTATCGTTCTTGTTCCACCTCTGAAGGTCCTATCCCTCCTCCTGAACTGTACTCCCGTATCCACGCCCGTGACGCGCGTTTAGCTGAGTTACCCTCCATTACTCCGGGCCCCTCTCATGCTTCGCGTTAGCATGATGTTATTATACCTCCAGTTACAACAACTCCTGTCGTTTCATCCCCTCCTCCCTCTGTTCATATCTCATCTAACCCCGGTCCTCCTCCCTCTGTTCATATCTCATCTAACCCCGCTCTTCCTCCCTCTGATTATTTTCATCCACCTCCCTCCGACCTTGATACCGCCACTGATTCCGACTATTTGGATATTGAACCTGATCTTCCAACCTCTGATTATTTTCCTCCCCCTCCGTCAGACCTTGACAGTTACCCCGATTCTGCTTCTTCTGATACTGAACCTGATTTTCCTCCTCCCCCAGCTCGTTTTCCTTCTAAACGTCGTCATTCGACATCATCTGGCGATTCTGCTCCCCTTCCTAAATACCTTCTCCAGCAGTCCGCCTATGTGCGTCCCCGTATTCGTCACTCCCGTGGTTATGTTCATTCTCCTCACCGTAGTCCCTCCCCTCTGCCTCCACCTCCACCTGTCACACCTCCATCCCGTAGATTACGCATTCCCCGCCGTTGTCCACCTACCATTCCACAGCCTCCACCACGAAGCTCTGTCTCGTCCACTCCTGTTGTCCATACCATTGTTCCTACACCCCAACCTATACAGCACGATCCTCGCCTGTCATCGCAAGACATCGTAAGATTGGAAGCGATGAATATTGTCGCGAAGATGATTACAAACTGAACTGTTCATACTTCCAGATGACAGTTCCTGTCATGTTGACATTTCCTGCCCTAATGCCATTTTCAAGCATGTCAAACCCTATTTCTCGTGTATTACGAAACAAGTCTCTTACCCAATGCTTCCGCTGCTGAATTGTTTGATCCTGATGTTGCAGTGAAGACCGGTTGTTATGCATACCTGGACATCTCGGTTGCGGACTTTTATCAATTTTGCAAGTTATGGTATGAAGTCCAAGAATTGCCATTTATGGAGAACTAACACAATTCCGTCCGCAAGAAAAACATTGACGAATCAACCAGTATATGAACAGTTACCCTTGCAACCTACTTTTACACATTGATGATGGAGATGTTCCGACTCAGAAGAACTGTGTAGTCCTCATATATTGCTAATGTATTTCCTTTCACACGCGTAGTGTCATTACATCAAGTAAGTTTTGACTGATTTAATATTTGACCATCTTGTATCTCCCTTTGTTTTTTTCACCCCATTACTTTTGACCATCCTTTAATCTCCCTTTGTTTTTTTTCCTGTACTTTTGACCATCTTTTATGTCCCTTTAATTTTTTTTTTGTTATAAGATTTTGCTCAGATTTGAGTGTGCTGTTGTCCTGTTGTACCTAATAAAAGTGTTTAACTAAAGTACATTTTCACCCGCCACTAATGTTGGCATCATCCATGACTTATTATAATAATGACTTCAAATTTGCGCTATGCTTGTTTGAATTTCCAGTTATTGTTCCACTAACATATGTGATTTAACTATTTACCATTGGGTACCTTAGTCCGTTGATTGCCATGTTTCCAATCCTTGCATTATCTCCGGTTATTGTTATACCGGTGCAGTCATTTTTATTATTGAGACTTACCCATGTTTCCCATACCTTTCCACCAAGTTTTGTGGTTCCATTTTCATTTTGTTCCATTAATTTTATCACCCACTTCAGTTGAAGTGTAGGGTGACAGACAGTTGGTACATCCGCCATTTTGGGCGTCCGCCATATTTTATGGGCACCCGCCATTTTTGTTCCCAGTTTTCCTTTGCGACGTTAACTCGCTTGTCATCTTGTATTATGTTTTATAATGTATTTGAGAGATATTTGATAACTATCAACCCATAAAAGCGGTTTGCTAGTTGGTTGATGATTGTTCAGTTCCATTTTTGCCCATTATTATTGCTAATGGTTCCTACCATGTCATCCCCTGTCATTACATATGTGCATTAACTATGTCCATCAGTCCCTACTTATGTCCCTTGATTATGTCCATCAGTCCCTACTTATGTCCCTTGATTATGTCCATCAGTCCTTACTTAAGTACCTTAACTATGTCCATCAGTCCCTACTTAAGTACCTTGACTATGTCCATCAGTCCCCACCACTTACAATTACTTATGTTAATAGAATTGATTCATCAATCATTCCCATATATTGATTGTTGTATTCCATCCGACACGATTTCTGGTGGGATACATGAAACCCGATATTTTTAGGGATTAGTCAATTTTTTTAGGGACTAAAGTGTCTCCCTACGGGATACACTTTGGCGGCCCCCGGGCGTATGTAACAGGGTAGACTATTAAGTAGCTACAACTGTTAGCCTTATAGTAAAGTATTTAATGAATGACTAGTCAGATAAATAAACCACTAGTCAAGAATCAATGACATCATCAGTCATGCCACACATGAACCCATGATGTCATCAAACCTTGTGTGGTCACCATACAAGTCAGACCGGAAAACATTTAGATTAGAGAGAACTTTAAACAATGGTTGGTCATCATCACATAGAAACAATAATTTCAAGCTAGAGGATTCGTAGCTAGTTAGGTTAAAGATTATTTCAACAGTCCACTAGCCCCCAAGACCAATCATTATAAGGTTTCCGGTCCTAACTCCAATGAGAAATACTTCCTCTGGCAAGCCATAGCACCAGACAAGTATAAAAACTGATGCATCTTAGAAACCAGACAGAGAGAGAGAGAGAGAGAGAGAGAGAAAGAGAGAGAGAGAGCTTGAGGCAGTAACTCAATGCTAGAGTCAAATCAACATAGGGCGTTCTTTAGTTTAGGTTTGGAGCAACCTGGCGCTACGTCTACTATTGATCGAAAAAGCCCTTGACTCCTACGGTTTGGATAATAATATCCATCTAGAGATCCTCTACCGACCAGGAAAGCTAGTGAACCTGCACTAACCCATGCCACAATTATGTGTGTGGCTCATTCCACATGAAGTAAGTTCGATCTAGTTTTAATTGAAGTCTCGAATCGTATTTTATTTCGCTAGGATTTCCACAGATGTCACAAAACGACTAGAGTATTGAGGAGCCGTAAGCCTTTCGTCTTGGAGGCTAAAGCTGGCAGTTTTGCTTTCCCCCACCAGAAATTCTTATCGAACTGCCACATTTTCCTCATGCTAAAACGAAACGAAATAAAGTACACCCTCATATAACTAATTCGGATCCTTCAAGTAATCTGTTCTAGTAAAGTTTCACTTGACTGTTTGAGTTGCCAATTATATTCAACGTGTCAAGATCAAGTTTAGAATCAATCAAGGCACTTATGAGATCTACCAATTACCTGGTTTGTTCCTCCCTTCTGGAATTACTAACTCTGGTGATTAACCAGTATTTACCAGAAAAAACACAATAAGAAAAGTCCTGGAATGATTTCTCTTATTTCAAGTAAAATACAGATTTACATCCCCTTCCACAAAATCCACTATCACGATAGACACTGTCATACTATTGACTTTTAGTGCCGTTCCCGTCCACTCATTCCTTCTCCCGGCTACAAAGGCTAGGCATCCAATCACACTACCCAGGGGATCATCGGGATTATGACATGATTAGGACCCAGTGGTTCTGAAAAAATTCCATCATAAATATTCCTTAGACTGGGAACCGAACCCTGAACCTTTATAATTAGATGCGGACGCCATACTTCTTAATCACTTCGGCACCCAGGGTAGAAGAGAAAATACAAGTAAGAAAATGTGTTTAAAAAAATGTCGAAGTGCGCTATTTGGCGCTGACAAAACTTATCGGCGCGCACATCTGCGAGTGCGATTACTGGGATCTAAGTAGCAGTACAATTTTTTTTTTTTGCTTGCGTCTGTTATTTTGCTGTAATACCCTATTCAACCAAAACCCATTGAAGGGTTATAAACGGTTGCATTGGGGTATATAGTGTTAACATCTTCGCTGGTATCACTTTCCTAGTCTTGGAAATGACTGGACATGAAAAGGACCACTAGTTGCCTGTTTGGTCCCTACTCGTTGTTGTCTGTTTCGGCTGTGTGTTGTTCATGGCTGTCTTTATTATATTTGGTAAGAAGTCCTTTATGGTTTCGGTGAATATTTTGTCTTCCGCTTCTTTTCTTCTTTCTTGATAGCTTTTTGGTAGTCGTTCCTCTACGGTTTCGGTGGTTATTTTGTCTTTAGTGTCTTTGCTTCTTTGTCGTCCTTGTTTGTGTTTTGTTACGATATCCTCGATGATCCTTCTCTCTGTTTCAATTCTCTTGAGGATTTCTTCGTTCTCTTCCTTTAGCTCTGCGAGTTTAGCGATGTCGACTTCTATTGTTTTTGGTTACAGATTCCTTCAGTATGGCCTTTGTTTCATAGAAGGTTGGACAGCCATGGTATCTTGCTCCGTGGTTCCCAAGACAGTTTGCGCCGGTTCTGTTGGAGTTGCGCACTTTATAGTTGTTATCATTTTAGGCATGAAGACATTCGTTGTAAGTGTGACTTCCCGCACAGTATCGACAAACTGCCTCTCTCCTGCATGTTTTCTTAGTGTGCGAGAATTGTTGGCAGTTTGAGCACTGCATAACAGGAGGAATGTACTCTTCTGTTTTTCGACATCTATCGTCTAGGTTAAGTTGACTTGGTCTTGAAGACCCTTCAATAGTTATGATAACCAAGTTCGTGTCCTTCTTGTCCCATGTCTTCAGTCTTTCCACCTGTTTTATTGTTATATTCTTGTTCTCTGTTTGCAGGCGGCTGTGGACTTCTTGTGTGGATCTATTGTTGTCGACACCTCTTACAACTATCTTTTTGGTCTTCTTGAAGATCTCCACAGTAGCTTTTATCTGGTGGGGCAGCTGGACTTCTTTATGTCCGGACTCTAGTTCGATCATCAGTTATTTTGTCTTCTCTGTGTTATTTAGAGTTAATATAACTCCGTTGTCGTGTCTTGAAACTTTAGATATGCTCCTCCTGCCCATTATTGCCTCAAGGATACCCATTACTTATCGTCGGGTAGGGCCCTGAGGGAGGCCTCACCTTTAGACATCTGAGTGATCTTAATTATCCTCTCCTGTAGTGCCACGTTAGAAACGGCATTTTGTTGCTTGCGAAGTTGGCACGTTCCAACTTCTGTCTCAGATTGAGCGTGTGGTCTGCGGGACGGATTCACATTCTGCTTCAGTCTCTGTCTCTGATCTCGTTTAACCGAAGTTGCCTGGGCACTGCATGATGGAGACTCGACTATGACATCTCGTTTTGGCGGTGGATTTGTTTTGTCGGGTTTCAAAGCATTGTTACCCTCTGTCGTTGATGTTTTGTGGCCGTGATTTTCAGATGCTGTCTGGTCACTGCAAAATGGGGCCCCTACCTCGACATCTTATTTTAGCGGTGATGTTGCTATGTCTGGTTTCGGAGTTTGGTTGTTCTTTGCCTTCGAAGCTTTGGTTTGCTCATCGGTCGTAGTGTCAAAGATTGCGTGGTTCGGCTTCTGAGAGGGACCGACCCCGACGCTAGGAGTTGCGGCAGTCGTGCTCTCCGGCTGACTCTCTTTGTTCTGTGCAGATTCTTGTTTGCTGATGCTGACAAGTGTTTGAGGGCTTCTATAGATTTTCCTCTTTTTCGCTTGTGGCTTGGTACGAACTATTTTAGTGTATTCCGACAGCTGCGTTCGCCCTGAAAAGGACGCTCGTTTTAATATAGTTTTTTTTTTTTTCCATAAGAGTGCAACTTTAATACTTTCGAACAGCAAATAGTTGAATTCGACCACAACAAGAATTTGGCATTTCATATATACAGCATCTTACATTTTACTGCTTGGATCTGTGAGCTTGTCTTTCTGTTGTGGGTGTCATGTTGTATAGGAGTCTAAAGGTAACTTCTCTTGCCTTGGCAGTGATGTGAGGGTTATGTAAGTTGGTGAAAGTGTCAGTATAATTTGTCTTGAAGTATTTCTGTCCCCTTTTAATCCTGAGATGTAGCGGGGGTGCTTGTAGTTTGGCTAAGTGTTTGTAGATTGTATTTGTTTTCTGGTGAATTAAGTTGTCGTGTCCGTGAATGGCTTGTATGCATGACTTGTAAAATGATGATAGTGGGCCGAAATGGTGCGGCATTGAGTTGTTTAGTGGTCTCAGTCTGGTAAGCCTGAGCCCTATGTAATAGTGTGCTAATACGTGTTGATCTGGATGTTTGATGATATTCCCTACGTGTTTGATTCTAAATGCTTGGATCTTTGTCTGTATGTCCTTGAGTGCAATCCCTCCCTGTTTCTTTTCTTGTATGAGTGTCTTATGTTTTATGCTGTAGATTGTGTGACTAAAAATAAATCTTCTGATCTGTTTGTTTGTGTCTGTAATAGTCTGTTTCGGGGGGTCAAAAACTGTAGCTACGTATAATAGTTTGGGAATGACGTAAGTGTGTACAATCGTGCTTAGTCCAGAAATTGTTGTGGTTTTGAATTTGTATCTATGTAGCATGTCTGTCATTTGTGTTGCTAGGTTCTGCCATGTGTCTTTGTGTGTGCGGTTTGGGTGTGAAGAAAAAGTGATGCCGTAGATTTTGATGTTGTTTGTTGGTACAAGCCTAAATGGAAAGTCTGTTTTGTTTTTCCATTGGCCTATGCCCATTATTGTTGATTTCTGTACGTTGACTTTAGCTCCGCTACCTTTACTACAGTCTGTGAATGTGTTTAGAATGTTTGCAACAGACCTGTCGTTTGGTGGGGAAAAGGTGGTGTCGTCTGCATAAGCAATCAACTTCTGCTCGCCTTTCCCTGATATAAAGGTGCCCTTAATAAAGCTGTCCTTTCTAATTTTTTCCAGCATGGGTTCTAGTGCTAGAACGTAGAGTAGGTGGGAGAGACTACATCCCTGCCTGACGGATCGCGTTAGCCTGAAAGTGTTGGTAAAAGTGTGATTCACCAAAATCTTGCTTTCGGGCTTCGCATAAAGGATTTCAATCAATTTCCTAAAATTTTCACCTATATTGCAATGCAGTAATGTTTTGTGAAGGTATGAGTGTGATATTCGATCAAAAGCTTTCTCTTGATCGAGAGATAGGATTGACGACTGACAATCCTTCTCGTGTGTGTAGGTGATTATGTCTCTGATGAAATGTGTGTGCTGGTGAATGTTTCTGTTTCGAACGCTACACTGCTGGTCTTCGTGTATGAGGGTGGTCATGAAAGGTTTTAGCTTGTTTGTTAGCGTTTTTGTTAAAATTGTGTAGTCTACGTTTAGGAGATGTATAGGTCTGTAGTTTTTAAGGAGTGTTTTGTCTGAGTTGTCTTTAGGTATGAGAGTGATGTATGACATGTTCAAGCTTGGCGGGAGTACTTTGTTCTCGAAATCTTCTGTGTATACTTTTAATAGAAGGGGGCCTAAGATGGGAAAAAAGTGTTGATAAAATTCTGCTGTGAGTCCGTCTGGCCCTGGTGATTTGTCTTTTTGCATAGTGTTTATTGCGAGTGTTATGCCTGTAAGTGTCAGCTCGGCATCTAAACCTTGCTTGTGGTCATCTGATAGTTTCTTTGTAAAGTGCATAAATGTGTCTTGTATGTGTGACTGGACGTTTTCTTCAGTGTACAGGTTTCTGTAGTAATCTTCAAAAGCCTGTACTATGTTTTGTGTTTCTGTCTGTGTGGTTCCGTCTAGATCTATTATTTTTTCTATCTGCCTGCAGCGTTGTATGTTTTGTTCTATTGCCATGTATTGTTTACTGGGCGTTTCTTGTGTGATTGTGTTCAGTTTCGTCCGTAGTAGGGCGCCCTGAAACCTATGGTGTTTGTATTGTTGTAGCTGGACTTCTAATGTGAGGATGGTGGGTGAATTTCTGTCTGTTTGTTTTGTAAGCTGTATTGCATCCTCTACTAGTTTCTCTTGTTTCATCCTATCTTTGTGTTGTGTATCCTAGCTGACATTAACTGTGTTCGTTCACGTATTGTATTTTTTAGTATTTCCCAGTGGTGTTGTATGTTTTCTGTTGGCACATCAGTTGTGTATGTAAGGATGAGTTGGGTCATATGTTCCGTGTATGTTTTGTTTTGGAGTAAAGTGTTGTTGAATTTCCAGTGTGGAGAGCGTTTGAAATGCGTGCTTGCCTGAGTAGAACTAATGGCAGTGAGTATTGCTTTGTGGTCTGTAAACTTTAGAGTTTCTGGTAAGTGTCTGGCCTGAATTATGTGGTGTGTTGATGGTATATAGATTCTGTCTAATCTTGAGGCTCTGTTGTGTGTTTTGTTTGCGTGTGGTGTCCATGCCTTGGGGATGCGCGTGTCTGTATACGTCTGTTAGGCTGTGGGTGTATATTATGGTCTGTAATATGTCTAATTGGTGCGTGTCTTCTCTATTGGTTCTCCTTATCTGTGCTCTAACCTCACCACCTACCAGATCCATATCTGTTAAAACACAGTTAAAATCACCGCCTAATATAATGTTGTGTCCTCTGTATAAGTGTGTGAGTAAGTTATCTAGGCTATCGTAAAATTGCGGCTGATGAATGTAGTTTGCTGGGGCGTGTATGTTAACTATCGTGTATGTGTGTTTCTTGTTTCCTACGTGAACTATGGCTATTTTACCCACGGTGTCCCTGTTTTTCCTAAGTATTTCCCACCTGTCTGATGTTTGTAGTATAGCTGTTCCTGAACCAGTGTTGTGAGTTGCTAAGCTAAAACAAGAATGCCTTAGTCCTAACTGGGTTGTGATCTGTGATGTGTGTTTGTCTGTGTGTATGTTGGTTTCTTGTAGAAGTATAAAATCTGGTTTGTGTTTATGTATGAGTGGTATGATGTGTTGTAGTTTGGAGCGGAGGCCACTAATATTTACACTTAACACTACTATTTCGTCTGCCATTGTTCAAGCTAAAATACATAGGTGTAGCGTTATAATTTGTAAGTAAAAATGGTTTTAACATACCAGTTGTGTGAAAAGTACTTTAATCTTGAGTGTGATTTCTTGTTCGTCGTCATCTGCTGGGAAGCTTGCGAGGTCAATAACGAGGATGCTGGGTGTGATGATGCAAATTGTGTCTTTTGATGCAGGTGTCCAGGAGAATGGTGGTTCTGTTGTCTTGGCATCTGGTGTTCTTGGTGCTTGGCTGGTCTCTGTTCTGTGAAACTTCCTTCTTGCTTCTATATCGTCTGCGGTTGGGCTGTCAGGTGCCGAGTGCCGCCTTTGTCGTTTGTTCTTGTACGAGACTGTCTGAAGGTCATGGTCTGCTGGTGGTGGGTCTCTTCTCTGTAGTTCTCGGGCCTGCTTGGGTGCTGCTGTCTTCTGTTGTCTTGGCAACGAGGTGGATTCTGCTGTTTTGATAGTTGCTGCCGCTACTTCTTTCTGCGGCAGCTGTGGCCACGACGTGGTTTTCGACGCTGTTACCTTCTAGGGGCACTTATTTGCCCAGTGGGTATTTTGCCCACAGTGTGGGCACGCCATCCTCCGTCCTGGCATGGTGACGAAGACCTTGTGTTGTTGTTCTGCGATCTGTAGGTTGATGAAATGTGGAACTGGCGCTTCTTGGCAGAAGAGGACTCCCCACTTGTCGGGAGCGTTCCGGATTCGGTAGAACTCTGCCTCGGGGTCGCTATTCACTGTTCTGGCAATGGTCTCCACAGCATGTTGTTTGATGATTGGAGGGAGCCAGTTCAGGGTCGCTTTCGTCCGCTCCTTCTCCAGGTGCTCGATCATAATGGTCAGTTCAGGGTTCGTCAACACGATCTTCTTGCCATGCAGTCTGGCATAAAGTCTGGTGTGCGCCTCTGTCGTCAGGATTGCGTACCATCTCACAGGGTTCTCGAACCGGTACATTGCTGCAATGCCGTCCGTAGGCACTCCCCCCGGGCCCACCAAGACACTGGTGAGAAAAGACGGGGACGCCTTTGCTGCTGCTTGCGGTCCGGAGACGGAGAGAACTAAGGTTCCTGGCCGGTGGAGGTTCCCCCCTTCAAGGGCATCCATCGTGAGGCTTACGGCTGCAGTGATGTTTCCTGGTTCCATGGTTGAAACTGGAGTCGGCGAAAAGGACTGGTGAGCTGGAAACACTGCTGGAGCAGAAACTCTGGTCGTGGCTGGTTTGTTCTGAGAAGAACAGTTTGAAGCTCTGGTCATGGCTGGTCGTGGACTCTGTGCTTTGCTCTGAAAAGAACAGTGTCTTGGCAGGTAGTGAGAAAGGTGACTCTGTTCGTGGCTGGTCGTGAACGCTGGTGGTTTGCTCTGAGATGAACAGTGTGAACTCCGCTGTTGGTGAAGTTTGCTCTGAAAAGAACAGTTCCTCGTGGCTGGTGGTCAAACTCCGGTGCCGTTTTGGTGAGATAAGAGTCGTATGCAAAGACACTTTGATCTTATCCAAAAGGCCGACAACATGTTGTTGTGCACATTTACGACTGGATAAAAATATTTATAAGAAACCATCATTGAGTGTAGTAGAACAGCTAAGTGCTCAATACTTTAAAAAGTGCATTAAGTTGAAAATCTTTTAAATTTTTTGACAATGTGCATAGGTAAAAAAACATTATTTAAGAAAGGAACAATTACAAATATTGTACCTGAAACAAAATGTTATGGCTAATGCACTTGTTTATAATAAATTTATACAAATTACAAATTATGAACATCTTCTATTCAGTCTGATATTTTGTTCATAATTTAATTGTTTCCCTTGGAAAGCAAACAAGCTACCTCCCCTAACCATTCATTGATGACGGGGAGAGAATTATGTAAAATATTAATGTTGTCCTTGACAAGTGTCAATTGTTTCTTCCCTCTCTCCAGTGTTTCTATCATTTATTACTTCATCCTGAAGGCGTTGTAGTTATACAGTCCAGATGTGTTTGTAATATTTCTTTGTTGATCAAGTGACGGACTCAGCCGCTGCTTACAGCATCACGTGGTTAAGCATCTTTTCACTTTATTTCCGATGTCCCGTCCAATCTGACCAGATGTGTGATCTTTCGCTTATAATTGGCGTATTTTTTTCTAATTGTTATTAAGTTTTGATCGCTAGACTGTCATCTCGGTCGTTTTTTTTATTCGTTTTATTTATTTGTTAGCATTGTTTTAAGCCCAGAAAAGGGCTAATCGTGTAAAGGACCGTGAGCTGGTTGTCTATAGTCGTCACGTCGTGCGTTTATTCTAGAATAGTTGCGTATTAAATGTGTGTATTTATTTATTTTTGCAAGTGTGTTACTTTTATTTCTACAGCAATTATTACAGATTTGACGGCAGCTCTGAAAAGGACACGTCCCTAAAAGGTCAACTAGCAGAAAATTAGATGCATGTGTGTTTTTGGTAGGTTCAGTTTGTGTATTTACCGCTTGTGTCCTCCGATAGTGTCATCTTCCTTAGATCCAGCTTATTTATGACTTTGTTGATGATGATTGGTAGTATGACCTCTAAAACTGTAATGAATTATTCGTTCATTACATTCTTCCATTGTCCTATTTTATTTAATGTGTCAGTGATGAACTGTCTCTCTTGCTTTACGCTTTTGTTTCGTTAGTGGAGAACTGATCAGTGGCGGATCTACTATGAAACTAATGAAGCTTAAGCTTCAGGGCCCCTATTCCCGGAGGGGCCCCAGAAGCGACTTTAGTCCACATTGCTTAAAAATTGTTGGTCTTCTGTATGAGAATTAAACAATAATAATATTAATAATATAATGTAATTCAATGCAAAATAATAGTTAAAATCAAAATTAACAGGTTATTAAAGTATCATGTAGGCTAGCCATAAACGAAAAAACGCTTTCTCAGAAAGTTGACTTACATTTTTTTTCCTTTCAAAGCATGCGACAATAGTCGCACAACTCAAATTGATTAATTTTTTGTTGTATATATTTCAACAATCCCAAAGTTTGAGAGTCGGTAGCACAGATGTTGTAAAGTTGGAGTGTCGCGGTAAGTCGGCTGTTCTGCTGTGGCTAATGTAATTTTTTTCCCCCCTTTTTTCAACAGAGGTCAAGACCCTAGAGGAATAACAATGAGTCGCGCACACACACATAGCTATGTGAAAACAAGACACACAAACGTGAAAAACTATGGTTAAATTTTGGTATGGGTCTGACCAACACACAAAGTTTAGTTCTTTTGTTGTTTATTATCGTTAAATTTCTGATGTCCTGGATAGTATTTTACAATCCTTAGTGTCCAATCTACCTTCTTTTTTGAAGGACACCACCCATGCTATCACTACTTTTGATTCCATCCAATTCACACCTGACCACACCTACCGTCTTTTCTTTCTGAATGTTTGTTCGCTTTATACTTCCACTCCACACTCTGTTGGTCTTAAATCACTACAGTTTTTTTTCTCGACAGACGCACTGATCTTACCTTTAGCACAGGTTTTCTTCTTTGCCTTGCTTAATTGGTTCTCACTCTCAACTCTTTTGAATTCAATGGCAAGTTCTTTAATCAAATTAGTGGCGTTGCTATGGGAACCAAAATGGACCCGAGTTATGCTTGCCTCTTCATGGGTCACTTTGATTATTTGGTACTTCAAAGTTACGATGGACCATTACCCGAGTTTTACCGTCGTTATATCGACGATGGTATTGGAGTCACGGACATGTCTGAAGTTAACCTCCGTAGATTCATTGACTATGTTGGCAATTTCCATCCTGCCATCAAATTCACTTCTCAGATTTCTACCACTTTAGTTAACTTCCTTGACCTCACTGTCAATATTACTCCTACTGGCCTTACTACCTCTGTCTTTTATAAACCTACTGATGCTCATGGTTTCCTTCTTTATACCTCTTCTCACCCTCTCAGCTGTAAAGATTCCATTCCCTACTCTCAACTTCTACGCTTACGTCGGATATGTCACGATGAAGATGATTTCCTTGAACGAGCTTTAAAAATGCTCGATTTTTTTCGCCGACGTCACTACCATTAAAGAGTTTTATCGGTTGCCCTTAATCGCATTAGATATGTTACGCGTGAGGTTACACTTACTGCTAAACCTGCTACTACATCTGACAGACTCAAACTTGTATTAACTTTTCACCCTCACTGTTTGGCGTAGAAAAAAATTATGTTTCGTCATCTGCCTATTCTCCACTCCGATCCAGATACCAGAGAGTTGTTTCGTGATACCCTTTTAGTGGCATATTGGAGGGATAAGAATTTTAGGGATATTCTTGTGCATAGTCGCTTGAGACAAACTAGTCCTTCTCACTTTGGTACTAAACCGTGCCAACGTCGCATATGTAAGACCTGTCCTTTTGTACTCCAAACACAGTCAGTCTCCTTTCCGAACGGTAAATTTGCCATTGGGGAGTCTTTCACTTGCGAATCCAGAAACCTGATTTATGCTATCATCTGCAAGAGGTGTGACATTACCTATATTGGTGAAACTGGCAGACGTCTGGCAGACAGGTTTCGTGAGCACTTGAATGACATCTATCATGGCAAACATTTACCGGTGGCCCTTCACTTCAATAGTTCTGACCATTCATGTAACTCTGACATTCATGTCACTGCACTCCTGTCATGTGTCGGTGACGGCCGAACTCGCTTCTCGTTGGTGAATCGTCTCATTATTTTCAAATGGGTGTTTTATCTCCTGCTGGCTTGAGTGTCCAGCATCATTTTGCATAATTATGATGGCTTCTGTGTCTGTTTCATACTTTATTTCTTCTGTCGTTATGTTCCTTTCTATCCCTGTTTTGGCTTTGGTTCGTTTCGTTTCCTCAATTATCTTTCCTCAGCCGTCACTAGCTTATACGTCACTTCTGCATGACGCCTCATTCGTTCAGCCATATTGACTGTTTCCTTCTTGGATCCAGCTAAGTGATTTTTTACTTGTTTTAATAGTGTTGTTCATTTCTGTCTTCGCTTCGTCGATTATTTACTTTCTTGTTCCGACATGTCTTTCTGGTTTTACGATTTTCTTACATTATTACTGTTATCGTTTCGCTCATCACCGTTGTTTCATCTGCTTGTATTGCTCACTTGTCGTTTTCCTCATCATCGTAGATTTTTGTAGCACCTATTTGTAGTTCGTGTCCTTGTCACCTGTTCGTACCTGTGGCTGACAAAGGGTAAAACCCAAAACGTCCCTTGTTTCATGTGTACCGTTTACTTGTAAAATTGATTTCATACCATATTATATTTTTAATTTATATATTTATTTGGTCAAAAGATTCGGAAAATTAAAGCAAGAAATAGATTGACAACAAACACACAGTCAAGTAAACAAGAACTACACATCAAAGCTCAACTCCGACAACTGATGCACACCTGACAGTTATATAAATATATAGGCAGTAAGAAAGCACTCAGTCATCCACCAACGAAACAAAAGCGTAAAGCAAGAGAGACAGATCATCACTAACACATCAAATAAAACAGGACAATGGAAGAATATAATGAGCGAATAACTCATTACAGTTTTAGAGGTCCTACGACCAATCATCATCAACAAAGTCATAAATCAGCTGGAGTTAAGAAAGATGACACTATCGGCGGACACAATCGGTAAACACACAAACTGAACCAACCAAAAACACACATGCATTTAAATTTCTGCTAGTTGACCTTTTAAGGACGTGTCCTTTTCAGAGCTGCCGTCGAATCTGTAATAATAGCTGTAGAAATAAAAGTAACACAATTGCAAAAATAAATAAATTCACACATTTAATACGCAACTATGCTAGAATAAACGTACGACGTGACGACTATAGGCAACTAGCTCACGGTCATTTACACGATTAGCCCTTTTCAGGGCTTACAACAATGTTAACAACTGATTAAAACAAGTAAAAACACGACTGAGATAACATTCGAGTGGTCAAAACGTAATAGCAGTTAGAAGAAAAAAAACTCCCATTATAAGCGAGAGATCCCACATCTGGTCAGATTGGACGGGACATCGGAAATAAAGTAAAAAGATACTTAACCACATGATGCTGTAAGCAGCGGCTGCGTCCATCACTAGAGCGACAAAGAAATATTACAAACACATCTGGACTGTATAACTACAACGCCTTCAGGATGTAATAAATGATAGAAAAACCGGCGCGAGGGAAAAACTATTGACACTTGTCAAGGACGGCATAAATATTTTACATAATTATCTCCCTGTCATCAATGACTAGTTAGGGGAGTTAGTTTGTTTGCTTTCCAAGGGAAACAACTAGATTATGAACAAAATATCAGACTGAGTTGAATATGTTTATATTTTGTAATTTGTATAAATTTATTGTAAACAATTGCATTAGCCAAAACATTTTGTTTTAGACACAATATTTGTAATTGTTCCGGTTTTAAACTTTCTTTTTTTTTTTTTCTATACACACATTTAAAAAATTAAAAGATTTTCAACTTAATGCACATTTTAAAGTATTGAGCACTTAGCTTTTCTACCACTCTTATTGATTATAATGCTACCCTAATTTTATCCGGGTCTTTTTGTTCTAAGCTCGGCCATTTGGCTAAGATCAAAGTGTTTTAGCCAAGGCCGGGATCACTCACATTCTACTAAATAAAGTCAATAGACCTCACTTTGAGCCCCAGAAGGGTTAAAAACAAAATGCACAACAACATGTTTCTTCAGCACTAACTAGTGCTGTTCATTAATATGACAATTGCCCTTTTTGTATTTCTATCAATAGTGTTCTGCTTCCGTGTTATTAATAAAAGAAAAACACATGTTTGTATATTGCTTCGTATTTATGGTCAAGGGTTATCTCTTAACGAGGAGTTTGGAGTTGCTTAAACCATATAAGTACATAAATTAAGAAAAAACTTAATACTGGGATGTGAAAGTGTCCAATGGCTAGAATTCTTGCTACCCGTGGCAAGGTGATTGGTATCAAAATCTTAAACAGAAAATATGTCATTACTTTTACGTCATATTATTTGGTTCGGTGTGTGCAACGTTTCAAAGCAGGGCATCAATTTCAAATATTAACCATGTGCCTGGATCAGTCGGTTATATCTGTAGGCTATTTTGTAATGTGTGATATATTTCCTGATTTGTAAGAGTTTTGTAATGTGTGATATATTTATTGATTATGTAAGAGTTATGTAATGGGTGATATATTTCCTGAATGTGTACGAGTTATGTAATGGGTGATGCATTTTCTGATTATGTAAGAGTTAAGTAATATGTGATATATTTCCTGATTATGTAACAGTTATTTAATGTGTGATATATTTATTGAGTATGAAAGAGGTATGTAATGGGTGCTATCTTTCCTGATTGTCTAAGAGTTAAGTAATGTGTGATATATTATCCATTACATGTAAGTTAGTATCTAATATGGGTCTTCAAAGGTGTCTACCGACGCACAAGATTACTCTTGGCAGAGTCGTAGATAGAAGGATAAAGATGCTTCTATCTCAAGGTGGTGTTCATAAGATATTTCAGAATTCAAGAACAATGCTACATTGGGTAGAGCCATTGTTAACATGCAGTGCATTCAAAGTGATTAAGTCGACGTTAAATGTGTATATTTACAAATAACCAATTTAATAATCAACTAAGTTTGACAGTTTACAAAAATTGTATAATCTTTAATATAAAAAACTTACATCATCGTTTGATGGTATGCTGTTTTATGTAAAAAGTCACTTGGCAGCTTTTAGGTTTGACAAAGCTGCAAATAGTAGTTTCTGGTTCCGCTGAGATTTTGGGTTCTGTTCAGAAAGGTCGCTGGAAATCTCGTGACTTTGGTCAAGATTAGATGCGCAGCACGTTC
This sequence comes from Oreohelix idahoensis, assembly GCA_024509875.1. Classification (NCBI taxonomy): domain Eukaryota; kingdom Metazoa; phylum Mollusca; class Gastropoda; order Stylommatophora; family Oreohelicidae; genus Oreohelix; species Oreohelix idahoensis. The sequence goes on along the minus strand of JAMPIV010022310.1, from coordinate 234 downwards.
TAAGTCAGATCAGGGAGTAACTCATAGCTGGTCTCGCGTCTCCACGACCGTCTGATGATGGTGTCTAGTTCGTCGTCACGCCACTTCTACCCTAACTTTGTTCCAGAGATTAGTACGCTCACTGGCACCACCAAGCCAATCTTGACTCACAGATTGTTTGCTCAGAGAAATAAAGGCACTTGACTAGGTCTCTTACTTAGTTCTGGGGTGTTGTTATGTTAACAATGAATTACC
>JAMPIV010022309.1:10000-45881 GCA_024509875.1 Oreohelix idahoensis | reverse complement strand
AATTGATACACAGGCTAACATTGAACAGGGTAAAGTAGCTGAAACTCACAATGCTATGTCTTGTTCTCTTGATTGTACCCAGGTGAAAGACTGTCCAGAATGCTCGACTCTGTTCCAGCCTAAGGCTTGCTGTCATTTTCGACAGAGTCATCTGTCAAGTTATTTGCCTATGTTTTATCATAAGTATAATTGTGTCTTTACCTGCGATGTCAGGTTGATTAGGGGTTGTCTTCCCTTGTTTATTCATTCATTGTGTTTTGACCTTTAGGGTTAAAGGTTGACAGTTCGGGCGTAGGCCTATGGGAAGGTTTTTTAAGCGGGAGAGAGTTATACTTCCGGCAAGCCGAGTAGGTCCTGTTTTTCTGAAGGGACCAAGAGTCCATTGTTTTTCGGGGAGAATCTTCGAAGTAACTGCTATGGCAGTTTTCCCCAGTGAATCTCTGTGCGTCGGGATGACGACAGAATTCCTTGTTATGTTCTGAGGATTCATTTTCCAGGTAATACCGACCTTTATGCATTATTACGCTTTTCGGTGGCAGAACATGTAAAAGGATTACTTAGTGTGAACTGCAGCTCACCGATCCTATATATTACAGAACTTATATATTTGTGCTCGAGGTAGCCATCCAAGACTGTTAGTCTTTATATTGTCCAGAAATCCAGTGACGAAGATATATTGTGGGAACCGCAGATTGGCGGGATTTATGTCTACAACAAGCATTACTGCAGGGTTGATGATAACCTATTTAACAGAAGTACACAGCCGACGTCAGAACGAGGCCTGTGCTTTCGGCTATTATACTACAGCCTGATAATGTGCAATGGGCGGGGAATGCCAAGTTGCACCTAGGTGTCAAAGTGACTAAGGCATCTGACGCGTTTAGTCAGAGATGCCAAGGGCGACGCTACGAACTGTCATTATTGAAGAACTTTGCTATTGACCATGCACGTCTATTCCGATGTTTACCTTTTTGAATGCCAAATGTATACCTATCGATTTCCGGTCAGCATGACCTTGTTACACTGACTGTTCCTGTTGATACTATGTGTGTTCTCGTCAATAAATGTCTTGAAACATGCCTGCAGTGTCCAAGCATCCTTGACTACTGCATGTGAGAGTATGGGTTGCAGGGTCTTCATATATACGAGCCTAAACACATTCGCGCCTTCATTCGCACCCACACTCAGTTCATCATACGCTCGCACTACACATCTAACAACAAGTATACTGTCTTGGGCCAGTGATCACCTCAACAAGAGAAAAAGACAGTTACATTTCTGGTGGACCAGTTACGTGGGCTCTTAAGATACATTTCTTGTCGCCAATGTGGCCTAGAAACTTACATTTCTGATGGACCAGATCTGTGGGTTTAAAAAGAACAGAGCGAGCATTTGACATTATTGTTGACATTAATGGATCCAGAAATTTACATTCCTGGTTGGCTGTTACATATATGATGTCTCCAGTTTTGTCCAGAAATTTACAAGAAGGACAAGTACACATTACACTTCTGATCTGTGGGTCTAAGCTACACACGGGACAGCCGTAACACACAGCGCTAATTCTACACTTGCAAGTTTTGGCTACAACAGGACAGAAATAGGTCATCAACGGTTGACCCAGATAAACAGTACGAGCATTTATATTATAATGCTACATAAACCACAACAAGACAAGTACTGAAGTTAACATCTAGGCATTTGCTACGTGGACCATAACTGCATAGAAGGCGGGTTCCTATTGTGAACAGTACTGCTGGTTGTTACACGTTTCAGTCAACAACAGACTTTTCTATGTCCGAGCATTCAAGCGACATTGTTCGAGGTCAAGTGTTTGTAAACAGTACGTGGAAATTGTAAACATTCAATGTGCAAGTCCTAATTCGAGAAGGTCATAGTAACTTTGGTTCGTGAATACCACTTTATGCTACAGTGGATTTGACGTTCAGTGCGCGTTTGACATTTCGTTTCTGTGTTCGCAAGGAGCAAGAAATTTATTTTAGTTTCAGCTGTGACTGAACTTGTTCTGCAACACATTGAAATTGATTGCTATATGTTTATGTTACTTCTACTGTTTTTGTGTATTTTTCTGCGGGTTTTCGGTTGGTGGGTCTTACAGTAAATATGCCACTTAATCGAGGCTTACTGTAAGCGTTCTGTAGGTGCAAATTTTTCTTAATTTGAAAATTTGCTAGTGACAATTGGTCGCTATTGATGTTAGCTGTGATGTAACTGTACTTAACGTTGTTTTTGTAATATTTTGTCTGTTTTTTCAGTTTTGATTTTCGATTTGTTTTGTTTGTATTCTGTAGGTCTCTCCTTTCTTTTGTGTATTTCTCTACACATTTTTGGTTAAAACAGTGTTGCCATTTGTATTGTTTTGTATCTTTGTCTTTGTATTTTTTTTGTTTGTACTACATTACTGTCATGCACAGTCTACATACATATACTGGGTCATGTATTGGTATTATTGATAAGGTAGACTCTTCATATAGAGTTTGTTAATAAAATATTATTATATAAGATATTTATACAAGTTCTTTGATAAAAGACTTGTTATCTACAAAGATTGAGACAAGGTGAAATACATGTTCAAGTTCTTTATAAAAAAGACTTGTGCCCATAGTGAGTGGGATATAAGGGAATTTTTTTTCCACAGGTACTCAAGTGATTTTTTGGTTACATTATAAACAAGAGGACCATACAAAGTCTTTGTCTAAGACTAAGAGAGTGAAATAAAGTGAAGTGAGTATACAAGTCTATCATTTCAGACTTGTCTCCCATTAAAGTGGGATAATTTAAGTTATTTACTTCTGCAAGTTACTAATCTCAGTAGACAAGATGTCTACATTAGAGTACTTTATTACACAAGGGAGAGCCCTTGATAAGACTGGTCAACAGTTAGAACAATGGGCTGTTGCTCAGTATGACAAAGCATTAGCTGCTGAAGAGAGAAAAGCTGCTGCAGAAGAAAAAAAAAGCTCTGGCTGAAGAGAAAAGATTAGAAAGAGAAGCAGCTGCTGAACAAAAAAGACTAGACAGAGAAGCTGATGTTGCTGCTGAACAAAAGAAATTGCAGATGCAGGTGGAGGAAAGGAGATTTGAAGCTGAACAAAAAAGATTAGACAAAGAAGCTGCTGCAGAGGAGAGGAAAGCTCAAGCTGCTGCAGAGGAGAGGAAAGCTCAAGCTGCTGCAGAGGAAGGGAAAGCTCAAGCTGCTGCAGAGGAGAGGAAAGCTCAAGCTGCTGCAGAGGAGAGGAAAGCTCAAGCTGCTGCAGAGGAGAGGAAAGCTCAAGCTGAGGCTGAAATTAGAAAAATGGAACATGAGGAAAGAAAACAGAAGATGGAACTTGATGAAAGACTCGCAACTTTGGAGTTAGAGAAATTGAAATTGGCGAGTACGGGTGCTCAGCAAACAACTTCGAGTACGACAAAGGAGTTTGTTAGTAGGATTAAATTACCTCATTTCAATCCTTTAAAGGATGACGTAGCAGATTATCTAGATAGATTCCAATTTTTGTGCGATACGCATAACATAAAAAAGGAAAAATATGTTGAACAACTGATGCCATTTTTTACAGGTGACACAGTGACTACTATTATGACAATAGTCGAACATGAGAGGACTAATTATGATGTTGTCAGGGCAGCATTGCTAAAAAAATACCAACTAAAAGAAGAAGATTATCGTCTTCGTTTTAGGACAATGTTGCCAGAAAATGGAGTAGATTTCTCTGATTTTGTTACAAAGATATGTCGTACATTTACTCGATGGGTTGAGTTGTCTCAGACTGAGAAAACATATGAAGGTCTAATGGACTTATTATTGCGAGATAAGGTTTTGTCATCTGTTAATGATTCTTTTCTTGCATTCCTTCATGAGCGTAAGCCTAAAAACTTAAAAGATATGGAGGAATACTGTTGTCAGTATGCCACAGCACATCCCCATGCTACAGTTAGCAATTCTAAAGTGAAAGAAGGGTTGCCAGCTGCTTCGGCAACACCATATGGCCCTAATTTCAAAAAAAAATTTCAGGGTGCTCAACAAAACTGGAATAGGGGAAGTAATCAAAATTACACCCAGAAGCGGAGTAATCCAACACATGATGGTTCTTCGTCTATGTATTGGAGACAAGATGGTAGTTCTCGTAATTTTAGTGGTAATAATTTGAGACACTTTCGCAAAGGCTATCCAAATAATAACTATTCAAATTTTCGAGGTAATCATTCTCGACGTCAAGATTATGACGATGGTGAATTTAGAAACCGGGATTCAAACCGGAATGATGATTACAATAGGCAGTATGATAACAATTACAGGGGAAATGATAGTCGAAATAATTACAGGGGAAATGATAATCGAGGCAGACCTAGGTTTAACAAAAAAAGACCTTTCCAACAGGCAAACTCTGCACAACAAGAGTTTGATGGAGCCTGTAATACAGTAAATGATAGTGGTAACTCTAGGGCTATCACTGGTTGTGCTTTCGATTTTGGGAGAGCAACTGAATGCCCCCAATGCTTAACATTGTTTGACTCATCGACTGTATCTACGCTAAGTTGTGGTCACCCTCTTCCTGCTCTACCTGCTACAGTTGCGCATGATGGGAGAGGATCTCTCATCTTACATAAAGGTCTAATAAATGATAGGCTAGTCTCAGTACTTTTCGATTCGGGATGTACTACCGTCGGGGTTAGGGAGTCTCTGATAGATCCTTGCTGTGCCACTGGAAAAACAATCAAATGTGTTACATTTGGTGGTACTATGGAAAGCTATCCTACTGCTATTATTAGGATTGACACTCCTTTCTTCACAGGAGATGTCCATGCATGTCTTCTTCCTAATCCTATTGCGGATCTTATAATCGGTCGTATTCATGGGGTTAAAGAATGCACCCCGCAACAAATTTCTAGTTGGGAAGAAAAAAACATTCAAACGGTCAATGCAGTGGTGACAAGAGCTCAAGCTCTTAATCCCCCAACTTCATCTGATAATAGTAATGAAGTTGATAGCCAAGACGAGCACTTGGTGATTTCCCATGACTCGTTTGTTAAACGTCAAGAAGAGGATCCTTCTTTGAAGAAATTCTTCCTTCTTGCAAAGAAAGGGGATCCCAATCAAAATACGAATCACAAATCGTATATCACTATGAAGAATGGTATATTGGTACGAATGGTACAACACTCGGACAAGTCTATGCACTCGCAAATTCTTGTGCCTAAGTGTATGAGAGCCTTAATTCTTCGGCATGCACACGATTCTCAGTGTGCTGGACACATGGGTTTTTCCAGAACTAAAACTAGAGTCCTTGCGTCCTTCTTTTGGCCATTCGTGAATAAAGACATCCGAATTTATTGCCGATCTTGCAAAATTTGTCAAGAGGTCAAGTCTAGAGGTCCGAGACATGCTGCTCCTATTCAGGCTGCAGATATTCCGATTCGGCCGTTTCAGAAAATGGCTATAGACATCATTGGTCCGTTCAAAATTAAGTCAGCCAGAGGACACCAATTTATCCTCACTTGCGTGGACATGTGCACGCGTTGGCCAGAGGCTATTCCTCTGAAGAGCATATCAACTGTCGATATCGCTGATGCTCTTTGGCTCGTATTTTCTCGTCTGGGATTCCCCGGAGAAATACTGTCGGATCACGGCACTCAGTTAATTTCGGACGTTATGTCTCAGGTAATGGCTACGCTAGACATTAAAAGGTCTCTCAGTAGTATTTATCATCCAATGTCCAATGGATTGGTAGAACGTCTTAACAGGACACTAAAGAACTTACTTGGCAAGATAACGGAGGATCATCCTGAAGATTGGGACAGGGTTTTACCTGCAGTCCTCTTTGCCTATAGAGAGGTTCCCAACGAGCATACAGGGTTTTCTCCTTTCGAACTTGTCTTTGGCGCGCAACCGCGCGGGCCGATGTCCTTGTTACACGATTTGATAACTTCCGATAATATTGACGATGATACACAATCGTCATATGAATATGTCATAGCTCTTAGAGAAAAGATTATCGAATCGTGCAGGTTAGCAACTTCATCTTCCGAATTTGCGAAAGAAAAAGCTAGGCGATTTGCTAATAAGAAAAGACGCCTACGTCAACTTTGTCCTGGAGACAAAGCATATGTCTTACTGCCCTCAAGAGAGAATAGACTTCTCATTTCATGGAAAGGTCCATACACTATAGTCTCAAAAATTTCCGATGTCGACTATATTGTCGATGTGGATGGAAGGCATAAAACCTTCCATATAAATATGCTAACAGAGTTTATTGAACGTCCAGACTATTTGCAGCCTATTTTCCAGGCGACGGACGACTCTCCAGTCCAACATGGTCACATCTCATCCCTGTCCGTTATACAGGATGAGGAAACTATTTTTTCTGACGTGAACTTACCTCTTCCTGCGATTCCACTTACTTCAACGGAATCGTGGAGAGACGTTACAATCTCTTCGAACTTGTCTTTTGAGGAACAGCGTCAAGTATCCTCTACGTTACAATCATATCAGGATGTCCTTACCGACATTCCTGGACACACAGATGTCATAGAACATGACATCATACTTACTGATCGTAATCCGATCAGAGTAAGACCATACCCAATACCTATTCATTTTCAAGCACAAGTCGAGAAAGAATTGGATGAAATGATTCAACTACAAATAATTGAACCATCCACTTCAGCTTATTCTTCGTCGATAGTTATTGTTCGAAAGAAAGACAATAACATACGTCTTTGCGTTGACTATCGCAAATTAAATCAAGTTACGAAGTTCGATGCTGAACCTATGCCGTTATTAGATGATCTACTTATTAGACTTTCTAAAGCTAAATTCTTTACTAAACTAGACTTGTCGAAAGGTTATTGGCAAGTCCCACTGACGGAACACGCCAAACCTCTCACTGCTTTTTCGACACCTAGGGGTCTGTTTCAATGGAATTTTATGCCTTTCGGGCTTATGAACGCCCCAGCGACTTTCGTGCGCATGATGCGACGAATTCTATCAGATCGTGCAGATGTCATTGCATATTTAGACGACATCTGTCTTTTCAGCGATACTTGGGAAGAACACTATTTGGGTCTAAAGGAATTGCTATCTACTCTACGTGAGCATAGTTTGACTGCTAAACCCTCTAAAGCTTTTGTTGGGTTTAGTGAAATTTCCTTCCTAGGTCATCGAGTTGGTCATGGTCTGTTGAAGACAGAGGACCAAAACATTTCAAAGATATTAAATATCTCGGTTCCGAAGACGAAAAAGCAAGTGCGTAGTCTCTTGGGATTGATACAATTCTATGGAAGATTCATTGAGAATCTGTCCTCCATTATGGCACCACTTTCAACGTTATTGAAAAAAGGTTCTCCTAATATGGTGCGTTGGTCCCAAGAATGTCAATCTTCATTGGATCAGGTTAAGAATTTGTTCTCATCTCATCCTATCTTAAGACTACCAACGATTGATAAGACTTTTGTCCTTCGTAGTGATGCCTCTTCCACTGGGATTGGAGCGGCACTAATGCAGGAATATTCAGGAACTCTGCATCCTGTAATGTATATTTCTAGGAAGCTAAATGCGGCAGAAAGGAATTACTCGGTTTTGGACCGTGAATTGTTGGCTATGGTTTGGTCCATTCTTAAGCTACAAAGGTTCCTTCTGGGCGCGCATTTCTTTATGGAAACCGACCAAAAAGCTCTTACGGCTATGCAAAGTAAGGATTTGAAGAGCTCGAGATCTACTCGTTATGCTATTGCTCTTCAGCCTTTCCATTTCACGGTGCGAGCTATCCGTGGTTCGGATAATGTGATGGCGGACATATTGTCTAGATGCCCACATGATTCCAGTTAAATCTTGTGTCCTAGTTTTTCCTGATACACTTTCAGACTTAGGTCTGTCCTTAATATCATAATATGTTGTAATACAAATGTATTTGGATGATGTTTAGATAATTTAACAAATTTCATTTTGTCCATCCATCAGTGATATGTTGCTAAAATAGCATTGACATTTGTATATTGCTATGATTATATTATTTAGTAATGTTTGATATATGATTGGTATTGCCAGCAACTTAGGTTTCTTGAATGGTATCCCTTAGTTTGTTTGGCTTAAAGGAAATATTTTCTCCTATGTTGAGAGATGATTTGTATTCTCTTCAGACGCCTTATTTATGCGTCTATTGTACCTGATATTAGGTTCAGTTTTTGCATGAGCACAGAAGTGATACTGGTGCTATCTTGCTCATGGACATATTAAAAAAAAAAAATTTCATTTTTTTTTTACAGGGGGGTGGTAGTAATGTTGCTGTCATTTTCGACAGAGTCATCTGTCAAGTTATTTGCCTATGTTTTATCATAAGTATAATTGTGTCTTTACCTGCGATGTCAGGTTGATTAGGGGTTGTCTTCCCTTGTTTATTCATTCATTGTGTTTTGACCTTTAGGGTTAAAGGTTGACAGTTCGGGCGTAGGCCTATGGGAAGGTTTTTTTAAGCGGGAGAGAGTTATACTTCCGGCAAGCCGAGTAGGTCCTGTTTTTCTGAAGGGACCAAGAGTCCATTGTTTTTTCGGGGAGAATCTTCGAAGTAACTGCTATGGCAGTTTTCCCCAGTGAATCTCTGTGCGTCGGGATGACGACAGAATTCCTTGTTATGTTCTGAGGATTCATTTTCCAGGTAATACCGACCTTTATGCATTATTACGCTTTTCGGTGGCAGAACATGTAAAAGGATTACTTAGTGTGAACTGCAGCTCACCGATCCTATATATTACAGAACTTATATATTTGTGCTCGAGGTAGCCATCCAAGACTGTTAGTCTTTATATTGTCCAGAAATCCAGTGACGAAGATATATTGTGGGAACCGCAGATTGGCGGGATTTATGTCTACAACAAGCATTACTGCAGGGTTGATGATAACCTATTTAACAGAAGTACACAGCCGACGTCAGAACGAGGCCTGTGCTTTCGGCTATTATATTACAGCCTGATAATGTGCAATTGGCGGGGAATGCCAAGTTGCACCTAGGTGTCAAAGTGACTAAGGCATCTGACGCGTTTAGTCAGAGATGCCAAGGGCGACGCTACGAACTGTCATTATTGAAGAACTTTGCTATTGACCATGCACGTCTATTCCGATGTTTACCTTTTTGAATGCCAAATGTATACCTATCGATTTCCGGTCAGCATGACCTTGTTACACTGACTGTTCCTGTTGATACTATGTGTGTTCTCGTCAATAAATGTCTTGAAACATGCCTGCAGTGTCCAAGCATCCTTGACTACTGCATGTGAGAGTATGGGTTGCAGGGTCTTCATATATACGAGCCTAAACACATTCGCGCCTTCATTCGCACCCACACTCAGTTCATCATACGCTCGCACTACACATCTAACAACAAGTATACTGTCTTGGGCCAGTGATCACCTCAACAAGAGAAAAAGACAGTTACACTATCCTATTTGACTCAGGTTGTAGCACTGTGGGCGTCCGGACTTCGCTGATCAACCCAAGTTGTGCCACGGGCAGGGTTGTCAAGTGTGTGACTTTTGGTGGCACCGTTGAAACATTTCCCACTGCTATTATTGATCTTAATACACCATTTTTTTCAGGAAAGATCCAAGCATGTCTCCTTCCGAATCCAATTTGTGATTTAATACTTGGTCGCATACATGGTATTAAAGAGTGTACACCACAGCAAATTGCTGAATGGGAAGAGCGACATATTCAAACTGCAAATGCAGTAGTGACTAGAGCGCAAGCTACTAATATGTCGCATGATACACCTATTGAACCTACAGTTCATACCACTTGTGATGATGATGCTCCTATTTCACGGGAGTTGTTTGCAACATTGCAAAAGAATGATGATTCATTAAAAATTTTTTTTCAGTATGTGAACAAAAAGAATACCAGCAACAAACTTGCAAAATCTAGACATGACTTTATACTTAAAAATGGGATTTTGGTTAGAGTAATACGGGAAAAGGACTCATCCTTATGTTATCAGATCTTAGTCCCATCCTCTATGAGATCTCGTATATTACGACATGCGCATGACTCGCAATGTGCGGGCCATATGGGTTTTTCGCGTACCAAATCCAGAGTGCTTTCGGCATTCTACTGGCCAGGCGTCCATAGGGACATCACTCTCTATTGTCGGTCCTGTTTGATATGTCAGGAAGTTAAGGTACGGGGTCCATTTCATGCGGCTCCTATTCAAGCTGCGGACATCCCGATTAGACCCTTTGATAAAATGGCCATTGACATTATTGGTCCGATGCTTCCATCTGCTAGAGGGCATACGCATATCCTTACGTGCATTGATATGTGCACTCGTTGGCCTGAGGCCATCCCTCTCAAGAACACTTCATCTGCCAGTGTAGCAGAGGCATTGATGTTAATCTTTTCACGCATTGGTTTTCCACGGAAAATCTTGTCGGATCATGGGGTTCAGTTCATTTCTGAATCCATGTCTCAAGTTATGAAGACATTAGGTATAGACAGATCTCTTAGTTCTATTTATCATCCGATGTCAAATGGGTTAATTGAGCGTCTCAATAGGACACTCAAGCAGTTGTTGGGTAAGATGACTCAAGACCATCCCCAAGACTGGGATCGGGTCCTACCCGCTTGTCTCTTTGCGTATCGCGAAGTACAAAATCAAGCCACGGGGTTTTCTCCATTCCAGCTTGTTTTTGGCATGCAACCACGCGGTCCTATGTCGTTAATCCACGACTTATTGGTTGACGAGAATATTGAAGAGGAAACTCAATCCTCTTATGAGTATGTGATCTCTCTGAGAAAGAGAATCATAGATGCTTGTAGACTAGCTACTGCATCTGAACAAGCCAAAAAAAAAGCTCGTCTATTTGCAAACAAGTATAGACGTCTTCGCCAGCTCATACCTGGTGATGAAGCTTTTGTCTTACTACCTGCGCATAACAATCGTCTTTTAATTACCTGGAGAGGTCCTTTCAGGATCATCTCAAGAATATCCGATGTCGACTACATCGTTGATGTTAATGGTAAACATAAAACCTTCCACATTAACATGTTGAAGGAGTATTACTCACGTCCTGATTATCTACAGTCAGTGTTTCAGGCAACTGACGATCCTACACCACCTATTCAACACTATTCTAGTTTGTCAGTCATCCAAGAAGAGGAATCTTCTTTCGATGATGTACAACTACCAATACCAGTTGTACCACTCCATTCCACTGAGAAATGGAATGATGTTACGATCTCATCTACTCTTTCGGCTGATCAACGTCAGCAAGTCTCTAATATTCTACACTCGTATGAGGATGTCCTCACTGACATCCCAGGTCATACGTCAGTCATCCAACATGACATTATTCTGACTGACGATACGCCTATTCGAGTTCGCCCATATCCTATTCCTTTACACTTTCGTGATAAGGTTGATAAGGAATTGGATGAGATGCTCCAATTAAATATAATTGAACCATCTTCATCACCATATTCTTCTTCCATGGTAATCATTAGGAAGAAAGACAACAATATACGTCTTTGCGTAGATTACAGGAAATTAAACAAAGTTACAAAATTCGATGCGGAACCATTACCTCTTTTAGATGACTTATTGGAGAGATTATCTCATGCTACATTCTTTTCGAAATTTGACCTTTCAAAGGGATATTGGCAAGTGCCACTCACTCCTAAAGCAAAGCCATTCACCGCTTTCTCGACACCACGGGGTCTTTTTCAATGGAATTTTATGCCATTCGGGTTAATGAATGCGCCAGCTACCTTTGTACGCATGATGCGCCGCATATTGTCTCATCGTCCCGATGTCATTACTTATATAGATGACATCTGTCTTTTCAGTGACTCTTGGGATGAACATATTCAGGGTTTAAAATCTTTACTTTCTACCTTACGGGATTATAACTTAACAGCGAAACCTTCAAAGGCTTTTGTCGGTTTTTCATGACATCTCATTTCTGGGTCACCGCATAGGTCATGGTTTCATGTATACAGAAGACAGTAACGTCTCTAAAATTTTAAACATCTCAGCACCTAAGACAAAAAAACAAGTTAGGTCGCTTTTAGGACTAATACAGTTCTATTCAAAATTCATTCCTCATTTGTCTACTATAACTGCACCTTTTTCTTCTCTACTGAAGAAAGGCACATCTAATGTAATAAAGTGGTCGCAGGATCACCAAACGGCGTTAGACTATATAAAACAATTTTTTTCAAATGCACCTTTTTTGAGGTTGCCTGACAAAAATCTCACCTTCATTCTCCGCAGTGATGCAAGTTCTTACGCTATTGCTGCAGTTTTGATGCAGGAATATAACGGCACCTTATTTCCGGTTATGTACGTATCCAGAAAGCTCACGCCGAGCGAGACGAAATATTCCGTTCTGGATAAAGAGCTCCTTGCTCTTGTCTGGGCAATCACTAAACTGGATCGTTATCTCCTCGGATCACACTTTGTGGTGGAGTCTGACCAGAAAGCTCTTACCGCACTGAATACAGGGAACGTTAAGTCATCAAAGTCAGCGCGTTACGCTATAGCGCTTCAACCGTTCCATTTTGAGATACGAGCTATTCCTGGAGTGCAGAATGTGTTCGCAGACTGTCTTTCAAGATGCCCAAGTGAACGTGTCGAAACTAAACCACTTCCAGATGGTGAAACATCCTCACCGAAACATGAATAACTTTGTACATTGTTATTGATACTATATTAACATTTTTTTAGTACGGGAACATTGGTACTACAGTGACTTTTTATTAATATGGCAACATTGTTAAGAGCGACAAATATACATTTGTTATTCCTATGGAACATATTACACTACATATCGTGTTCGAAAATATAATTTATCGTGTATGGAACATTGAGAACATTATCTCGTCGATTACTATCTAGTTGTAACTGAACATTGACATATTGATAGTGATATTAGAATTATTTAGAATATATTATTAACTAGTTATTTGTTATTAATTAAGAAATATATAAATTAGATTAATTCAATTTAATTGATTATGGATCACACACATACTAACTTTCTTAGTTGTCACGTAACACCTGCATTCACGGTTCTTAGTTATGATATCTCACTTTTAGATCACTAGTCAACCATACTAGTGTTAGAAAAACATTACGTGTGTTACTTCTTAATGTCTTTAATTTTGCATTGTTTCATTTTTGCACATTGTATTTTCAATTTCTCTGTTTTATTGATTCTCTTGTCATTGATCATCATCAAAGTTGCTGTTCATTTTCATTTTTGAAATCATATGTTTCAAATTTTTTTGAAAACTTAGTTGAATTTTATTATCATTTTTTTTAATGGTTTTTTTCATTTTTCATTTTCAAACTTGTTTTTACTTCGAATATTACCACATCGTTCCAAAGTAGGTCGATTGTGGATGTGTGCTTTAATGCATACTATCATTTAGTTATATTGATTTCTTTTAATATTCTTTTCTTAATATAGTATAACTTTATGCATTTCATATATCTTGTTGTAGTTTTGACTCACCTCTCTCGGGTACTTAGTTCAAAAAAAAAAAAAAAAAATTAATAGAATTAATTTTTTTTTAAGGGGGGTGATAAGGGAGCTGTTACGTACATTTATTACCTAAGGGGGTAGTCTTCGGTCCTGCCAAATGTACGCACCAGTTTTATATAGTTATATTATTTGAGCGTTCGATTGATTCACGCACTGACGTGCACAATGCAGTGTGAGTTGCTTTGGACGCACGGGTAACCTAGTTTAGGGATTGTGACGTCATGTTTTGTCGGGGCTGTACGGACCATGTTTATGTCCGATATATATTTCCTTGGAATTTTGCTGGCAAGTTTGGAAGAAGCCATTATGTTGTATGATCTCTACTGGTTCATGTTGAAGCCAACAGTAGTAGGATCAAGTAAGTGTCGCCCCATGTCATTAAATGTTTATTGAGTAAATTAAAGTGTAAGGCCGCTCATAGTTCTGATCTAGCGGGAAATCCATCACTGTATGTTATTTTCTAGAATGGACAGACGGAGTCGGTAGCCTTTTGAATTACCGTAGAGGAAGAATACCTACGAGTACACAAAGTTGATTGAATTATATGCTTCTCATGTTTTATATGCCGTATGTAAGTCAATGCCAAAGTCATGGCATGGATATAGAGAGGTTAGTCAACACAGAACTCTAACCTGGTCGTATTGTTGTGGATGACTTTATTTGGATATTTATATATATATGCTGCCTAAGTATTGTAGGAAGGAAGCCTGGAATCATGGCAAGTCTGATAAGAAATATTACTCATTGAGTATGAATCCGTTGGTCATAAGATACGTCCTTGAGAGAAGGTTAACGGACGTTATTACAATACATATACTATGGCAAAGGAAGGGATCCTTAGACATTTGAACAAGAGGACTTAATTGTTAGAGAATCTTCATCCCTTGAAAAGTGATGATCAACATTGTGATGTATGACCTTTTTGCACCTGTAACTATGACTGTCTTGTTCAACGCCGTATATGTCACGTTCAATAAAATCTATGTACATTCATCACAGCCTTGCGTGCTGCCTATCAGTGACCAGTTGATCACTACTTGTTGGAGTTCGTTTCAACTTAAGAACATTTTCTGAAATATTTTTCATTGAGAAAACATTCGCGTAATGAAGGTCTTTACCTCTAGAAGAAACGACCCAACAGAAGGTTCTCGAACAAATTTAAAAAAACTAAACTTGAGAAAAAATATGTTTTTTCTTAATAATAGAGTTATGAATATAAAACCTAGCTAGTTTGATAGCCCATCTTAAGAAGAGAACTAATATACTTTAAATTATACAGACGGATAGATAACAAGGAAGATATTGACAAAAGACTGTATTGTTCATATCAGACAAGCGACTGTACTGTTCATAATTTCACTAAAGTTTCAAATTTTCGTCCTTGAGACACGCAAACGCAAAAATCAAGCTGTAATGCACGAGAGGGGGAAGGTGGAGAATTGTGGCTAAAAATAACTTAGGAGGCAGATTTGTGTAGGGTATTGCATGCAGAACCAAGTGTGTTTTTGTGAAAAACCAAGTAGAGACAGACGGACCAACAGACAATAATACATACTTGACTGAGATCTGACTGAAATTTGACTTTTGGTTGTAGATTTGAAAAAGTTAATGGGGAAGTCTGTGATTGGACAAATGTAATCATATTAGCGGGACAGAGACGCGCATTTTTGCCATTTGATACAATTCTGTCCAGGGACACAGTGGTTATTGCCTGTGGTGTTGTTCCCAGAAGATATTACATACATTTATTGGGACGCCATCATATAGCCAGCAGCTCAGCTGAGTTTTGCTAGCAATTAACTGTGTTCTCAATTCTGAATTCTTGTAAGAATGAAAGCATTTATTTTGTACATTTTAATATTTCGAGTGATTGATACTGCCATATCATATAAAATGATTACGACAAGTAAGTGCTCGCTCTAGGTCCCCAGCCCAAGTTCAGGATCTAGAGACAAACAAAATATATGGACGCCTAACTAAGACTATGGAAGGCGGATCTATTATTGAGATCAGTGGGAACATATCACCTATCTTATTGAATAAATGGAAACTATTGAACATATCTCAGATGCAATGCAGTCTTGGGGAACTAGTACTATATGAAAACAACTGGGTAAGATGTGCTGTGGGGTCAGAGAGATCTGACCCATTCTGTGTAATGTTGATGTGTTGTGCTGTGTGTAAGAGTGGTGCAGTAAATAGAGTACTGACACATAGCACAAATTTTGTTTCAGAATTGTGAGTTTCTGTTGTGGCACTAATGTAGTGCCACATAAGTAATCAAGATTACACAAGCAGATGTGTGTGCAGCCAAACAGTGTGTCGGTGCAGTCTAGCATTGTATTCTAGCTACCGAGAGGAGTGGGCCCCTGGAATCCAGCATCAGATCTTCACAGACAAGATGAGTGATTAGTGGCCTGCTGAGGATTCACCATACTCCTAAAGATTTCTAAATATTTCCCCATCACCAATATACTGAATTTTGGGAAAGATACATTTATTACAGTTTATAAGACAATGGACAAAGCTTGTTCTAGTCACAGAGTGGGTGTGATGACACCACCCTGTGGTAAAGTGGGATGTTATAAATATTTATAGGGGACTTAGTGTACTGACTGAGATCAGCTGTGAAGGTATCTATATCTAATAAGAGTAGTGTATTATAGATAACCTTACTTGCTGCCACATATATATATACCTCAGTCAGAATTATTCTGGAATAATGTGATGACTACGTTATATGTCTAGGGTATGTGTATGATGAAGTGTAAGTCATAACAACAACAGACAGATAAACAATTTAATTTATTCCACCACACTTGACAACACTGTGACACTCACATACATATAACACTCTAAGAGGATATCTTAAAGGAGTCACTGATAACTTTTCAAATAACAATATGTATTCAGTGCCGTCATGAATGTATATGTGTCCTGATTCAAATACAAAGGGAACCAGGAATCACAATCAATTTTAATTACAAGTTATATGTACAGAATTTATTAAT
This sequence comes from Oreohelix idahoensis, assembly GCA_024509875.1. Classification (NCBI taxonomy): domain Eukaryota; kingdom Metazoa; phylum Mollusca; class Gastropoda; order Stylommatophora; family Oreohelicidae; genus Oreohelix; species Oreohelix idahoensis. The sequence continues at coordinate 29,316 of JAMPIV010022309.1, read as the reverse complement.
ATGATTCTTATAGTGACATATATTATTAATGGTATCCTATGTGTGTCAGTTGTGTAGTGGTAACATGAGGTAATACTGGTTTTGTTTTGTTCAAGCTCTGTTGGTATTTGTCATCATGACTTCAATAGTTTGTTTCTATGGGAACTAGTATTGGAGATGTTCTCAGTTCCTGGTATTAAAACAATTTAATTCCCCTCTTAATTTTAGTTTATAATGTCATTTTAAGATGGGGTACATAATGTTGAGCTCCATGGCCACACTCTCTTATCTTGCGTGATGACTGCAGTAAAAGACTCCTCTGCTCGAGTATTTAAATGAGTTCTGGAGCCACCCCACTGGTTGCTATATGGACCCAAGGAGTATGCTGTCCACCTCTGGCTTCAGCAAAGCTCTGACCAGGTGCTGCTCAATAACTTTAAGACCACGGTCCCTGAAACAAGAAGGTTGTACCTTCTACGTCAGAACTAATTTACACTCTGTTTCTACACTGAGCACAATACATCACAAACATTGAGTTCAGAGCGTTAGGCCAACTGTCAGCTTCATCTGAAATACTTTATACCAGTATTTCCCTCCCTAATGGTTACTACGCCTCTGCAATTCCAGCATTATTTCTTTCTAGTTAATAATCTAGGTGTCAGTGTACTGTTTGGCCATTCCATGCAGTTTTACTTTCCTCCGACACCTTCTGTTCAGGCTGGAGCCTATAGGCTTTACATCATGTTCGCTACTGAACCACACATATATACAGACATAAATTATCAATTTACATTCAATTTTCATTAAAAGATATTGAATATTTCAAGCTTACCACAATTCATGGAAATAATATTAAACAGTTTCGTTGACTGGCAATGAATATAGCACAACTCCGATCTGCCGATGTCCCAGGCTTTATTTTATAAAAAAATATACACTGGTGCTCAACGCACTGCTTCTTAGTAGGTTTATTACAAGATGTGGCAATGAACAGACGCTCTGAATTGTGTATATTCGCAGCTCTACCCAATCACACCACGTCTACACATCTTTTCAAAAAAGTACCCCTTTCTCACGTTTCCCCTGACAACACAAGATAGTATTTATAGTCCGACCAATCGTGTTTAGTCTTTCATTTGTTGCGCTCCAATCACATAGGAGTTAACATGGTAGGCTATTTCCGTAACGTAATGTTTTTTCAAACACGTTATAAAAAAAATTTTATGAGCAGAAATGATTTCATGCTGTCAGGCACCCCCACTATTTTATTTTGGCCATAACTTGGTAATTCCTAGACTATTTGCGTAACGTTTTACATATTCTTTGTCAGCAAACCCTAAGGAACCCAAATATACGAATTTAAGGGAGCTAGGTGGCTGCGTTCAAAATGTGCATTTTCTACCACCTCCTGTTTACTTCAATCCTCATGTGGTGTCTGGGTACTGTCATGTTTTCAAACGTAAACCCATCTAATGTCATCTTTCCCAATAAGCGTTTTTCAGGATTTTAAAACCTAACTCTGGGAAGGGTAGTGAATTTTATCACTGTCGAATTGAAATAAAGTTAGTGCATGTGGCCTTACACGCGTGATGGCAGCAATTGTGTATCGCGCGACGCGTGTTTAGTGTTGCACGTGTCCCTGCTTTCTGCCTCTCCCTTCTCGCTATCCTTTAGTCCATCTGTCTTTTAGTTACGCCGTGTATAAAATGGAATGAATGAAATATTAAATTTAGGTCATTGATCAGCTTGCGTATCTCAATGTTTTTTCCAAGAAATACAGCACACGTTTCATTGAAGAAAGCGGGTAATAATACAGTAGGCTTTTACTATCAACGTGAAAGCGTTACAATTTGCCGACGAAGTAGAAAACAAGGGGGATTTCGAGTACAGTCATTGTGACAGCACTGTTCTTTACCATTCTTCTTTCCTTTTATTAAATTTATTTGTTAGGCTTTGCATTTACGTTTTAATTTATATATGGGGATTAGAATAATTCACGACATCTCCCCTCTTAAAACAGACATTATATGTCAGTCCTTTATTCTATATACACATAGAGAAATTTATTATTATTTCTGGGGTTTACGGTGATTCTCATCACACGGATGGCGGCTTAAAAAATCCGCTCCCAAATTTGTTTTTCCAGATATATACTCAATGCTAAAATTATAGGGAGCCAAAAGTAAGGACCATCGGAGTAACCTAGAGTTCTCATGCCTAGCCTGTGCTAGAAACGATAAAGGTTTGTGATCCGTTTGCAACTTAAATGCCTTCCCATACAGACAAATATTGAATTTCTTTATTGCCCATATTACTGCAAGACATTCTTTTTCGCTAGTTGAGTAGTTGATTTCAGCTTTATTCAATTTTCTGCTAGCATATGCCACTGGGCTTAATTCCCCATCCAATGCATCTGATTTCTGTAGTAGAGTTGCACCCAACCCAATATTACTGGCATCCGTCCTTACTATGAATTCTTGACTTAAGTCAGGTAATTTCAAAATAGGTTTACTTGTGAGCTTTTCCTTCAATTCTTGGTAAGCCATTTCACATTGTGGTGTCCATGTAATGCGATCTGGATGTCCTTTACGTGTCAAATCAGTTAACGGAGCACATATGGAATTAAAGTTTTTGATATACTTCTGGTAGAAACCACATAATGAGACAAAGGATCTCACGTCCTTCTTGGTTTGTGGTCTCGGGGCTTTCTTTAGTTTCTCTAAATTCTTTGGGTCAGGGGTCATGTTTCCCTGATAAACTGTGTGTCCCAAAAATTCCAATTCTTTACATCCAACGCAACATTTGGTTGGTCGGGCTGTTAAATTTGCTTCCCTAAGTCGATCAAACAGCATCTTCAGAGAGTCAATGTGTTCCTCAAATGTTTCTGTTGCTATAAGGATATCATCCATGAATTTGTTATACATGGATTATTCAGAGGGTCCAATAATTTTCTCATCATTCTAGAGAAGACACTAGGCGCATTCTTCAATCCAAATGGCAATCTATTAAACTCATAGTGTCCTTCTGAGGTACTAAAGCTAGGTATGGTCTAACCTCAGGCTTTACTGGAATCTGATAGTATCCTTTACTCAGATCCACTTTTGAGAAATATTTAGCTTTATTTAGTCTGGCAAACAGCTGATTTGTATCCGGCAATGGATCCACCTGTCCTTCTGTAATAGCATTCAGTCTCCTGTAATCTATACAGAGTCTATGTTCTCCAGAGGGCTTCCTTAAGAGTACAACACCGGAACTATATGAGGATTCACTGTGTGAAATAATTCCTTCCTTCAATAGATAGTCTATCTCTTCCTTCAAAGCTTTCTCCTTAGCAAACGGAATCGAATATGGTTTCATACAGACAGGTGTGGGGTCTATCAGTTTCATATCATATTCCAATAGGTTTGTATGCCCTGGTCGGTCTGTTAACACCTCTGCATGATTATTTAGAACCTGTTGCACTCTCTCTTTCTGAGTTTTCGTTAAATGTGTACTGATTTTCACCTGTGCTGCTGTCTCACAGGGGTGTAATGGATATTCAAATGATGAAAGTGGTTCCTTTTTCATCTCCATGGCGATGGACAAGGTCAACAAGTGTGTCTCTTCCTGATGTTCTCTTTCCAAATATTTCTTCAGGAGATTCACATGATAGATTTTTTCTTTCCCCTTCTTATCTATCTTATAATTTGTTCTAGACACCTTCTCTAAAACTGTATATGGACCTTGCCATCCAATCTGTAACTTATTCTGACTCCCGGGGAGAAGAAGCAGTACCTTCTCTCCCACAGCCAAATCTCTGTCTTTCGCCTTCCTGTTATAATAGGCAGCATGTTTCTTCCTGGCTTGTTTCAAATTTTCATTGGCAAGTTTCCAGCCAGTTTTTAAACGAGTGGTCAGCTCATTCACATATTGGTATGAAGATGTAATGTTTTCCTCTGCCTTTTCATCAGTCCACGTTCTTAACAAAGCTTCGAGTGGACCTTTTATTGGCCTTCCAAACAATAATGTTGCCGGGGCCATACCGGTTGAACTATGGGGTACCTCCCGATAAGCAAAGAGGGCGGCGTGCAGGTACTGGTCCCATGTATCTGGTTTTTCGTGTGCCAACTTTCTCAGGATCGACATCAACGTGCCGTTAAATCTTTCCACTTGGCCGTTCCCTTGGGGATGGTACACACTACAATGGAAGTGTTTGGCCTGGAAGATCCTGAAAACTTCTTCAGTTAGTTTCCCCTTGAACTGAGAGCCATTATCAGTCAAGATTTGATTGGGAAAGCCTAACCTTGTGAAAATTGTGAGCAATGCCTCTGCCACATGTTTAGAATCAATCGATGACAGGGCTACTGCCTCTCCCCACATAGAACAAGTGTCCACCAGAGTCAGAATGTAGCTGTTCCTTCTCTTGGTTCGGGTGAGAGGTCCCACAAGATCCACGGCAACTCTCTCAAAGGGTGTTCCCACTATGGGCATTTCCCCCAGAGTTGCTGGTGCAGTCCAATGTTTAGGTGCTACTCGTTGGCACTCTGGACAGGATTTTACATATCGTTTGATATCTTCAGTTATTCCTGGCCAGAAATAGTGACAAGCTATTCGCTGTCCTGTTGCGCTGATTCCCATATGACCACTGAAGGGAATCGCATGCCCTAGTTCCAACACTTTAGTCCTATATGAAGTGGGAAGGACCAGCTGTCCGTGACCATTGGATTCAGATCCAGCCTTCCTATATATCAGTTTGTTCTTCATATAAAACTCTCCCTTGCCTGGAGGTGTATGAGATTTGGGCAACTTCTTGAAACATGGCTTGAGTGTTTTGTCCTCAGCCTGTGCCTTCCTCATCTCATCTGGGTGAGTATTTATTGGATTATCCTCCTCCTTTTTAGACTGTGATCTGGTCTGCACTGTTGCCAATATCACAGGTCTCTTGGGATTCCCCAAGAAGACATATCTACACCCCAATATCAGAGGGTAGATTGGCTCATTTATCACTGCTGCTTTTATGATTCCTTCCACATATCGCGTTTTCACTTTTATTCGGGCGACGGGAAGTGTCATGGTAGCTACATCCTTGGTTGCAGTTTGAATCTCCACTGTTTCTGTGGTGTATTGATCGGCCTGCACCAGGTGAGAACTCACAACGGAATCGTAATCTAAACCGGTATCATATAAACACCTTATAGTGACACCATTACAGATGACATCTTCACACACTGGGGGGTGGTATGGTTCCTGTAGTTCTTCAGGTTTGACCTTCTTTTCCTTTTTCCCCGATGTCATAGCAGCACAATGAGGAGGTTTCCTTCTACAATGGTCAGTGTCATGATTGTTCATCTTACAATTTTTACACCACCTTTTTCCTTGGTTGAAAGATTTTCTTTCATCATATTTCCTTTCATCGAATTGTGGGGTTTTATTTTTATTTTCATACCGTGGCCTATCAAACTGGTGCTTACCTTTGTTTTGATCCCTAGGATCAAATTTATTAAAGTTCTGTGGTGCCCTAAAGTTATCCACTTGTTTCTTTTTATTACCTGTTACCTCTGCTTGAGCTGCTTGATACCTTTCAGCAACATTTAGCAATCACCCAGCCTCTCTGCACCTTGTTCCATGAGAAACTTTCTCAGGTCTGGAGCCATGGACTCTCTTAATTGCTCTATAAGGACCATTTCCTTAAGATCTTGGGTTTTCCCCAGAGAAGTCCATTTCTCCAAGTATGTCTCTATTCGTGCAGAGAACTGGTGATAGGTTTCACCTGACAGTAGTTTAGCATTCCTAAATTTTTTCCTATAAAATTCTGCATTCTTTTCATATCTAACAAAAGAGCCTGCTTTAGCATGTCATAATTTTCCTGATCACTTCTGCTCATTTTTGCAAAAACTTCATAAACTGCCCCACGAAGTCCTTGAGATAACTTTAAGCTCCACCTTTCTCTCTCTAACCCATATGTGGTAGCTAATAGTTCATACCTATTTAGATAGCTCTCTATATCATCGTCTTTCTCAACAAAATGATCTAAATGAAAATTCATAGCTGAGGTTGAGGCTCCCTGGCTAGCGGTAGCATCAGGGGTAAAGGGACTGGCACCATTTTCAGGAGCATGGCCTTGAAACTCAAACTCCCTTAGTCGTAACTCATGTTCCTTTTGTAATCTCTTCTCCTCCTTTTCTGCTTCCCTCTCTGCAGCTAATCTTCTTTCTTCGGCTTCCCTTTCTGCAGCTAATTTCTTCTCTTCCCTTTCTGCAGCCTGTCTTCTTTCCTCGGCTTCCAATGCTTTAGCCTCTTTGTCCGCCTCAATCTGCAACCTCTTAGTCTCAGCCTCTAATTTTCTTTCGGCCTCTTTTTCTAATCTTCTTTCTTCCCGTTCAATATATTTGTCACATTCAGCAGTGACATAAGAAATCATAATTTGCCCGTCCATTCCTAACTCTTTCGCAGTCTGTACAGCAGCAGATCGAAATTTTGCCAGGTCGGCCATTGTCTAACAGATAAATGTCTAAAATAATCAACTAAACAATTGTATCTATGACTAATTAACTTAGGACAACACAGGCACTGTGAGCTCAACCTTATTTATTTTCACCCAAGGATACCCTTTAATTCTTATTATTCCCTGAAGTGAGTTACCCCCAATATTTGTAATAGGGAAAGATTCAAAATCCCGGACGAGCCCCCAATATATGTGGTAAAGTGGGATGTTATAAATATTTATAGGGGACTTAGTGTACTGACTGAGATCAGCTGTGAAGGTATCTATATCTAATAAGAGTAGTGTATTATAGATAACCTTACTTGCTGCCACATATATATATAATAATAATAATAATAAATTCTTTAAGCGCCAAACACGGCGCATAAGGCAGAAACTAGTGCTCTCCAGGTTGTTCGTTGTGACGCCACTCCTCTTAGCTCTTGCACATTATTTAGGCCCAACGTTCTTCCTTCTCTTATTATTGTTCTTCTGAGTGTTTCTTTTGGTCTTCCTTTTTTCCGCTTACCCTCAGGAACCCAAGTGAGCGCCTGTAGTGGTATTCTGTTGTTTTGCATTCGTAGGACATGACCGATATATGACCATCGTCTTTTCCTTATATAGTCGGAGACATATTTCTGCCTAGAGTCTTCTCTTATTTGTCGATTAGTCTTGAATTCTTTCCAACTGATGTTCATGAGTTTTCTAAGACATTTGTTCTCGAATGTATTCAGCTTGTTCTCCAATGATTTTGTTATTTTCCAACTCTCACAGCCGTATGTTAACACTGAGATAACATTTGAATTAAACATACGAAGCTTGGTATGTATATTCAATGATCGTAATTTCCAAATGTTAGATAATCTATTGAAGGCGCTAGCTGCCAAAGCAATTCTAGTATGGATTTCTCTTGTTGTGTCACCATCCTGAGTCATTTTAATGCCTAAATAATTGAAACTTTCAACTTTCTGTAGTTTTTCCCCGTTCAAGATGATATCAAAGGTCTCGTTAGAAAAGTTCATAGCTTTAGTTTTAGAGGCATTTATTTGGAGACCAATTTTAACCGAGAGATGACACAAATTATTTATTGCTTCTTGGGATTGTCTTGGTGTTGAACTTAAGAATGCTACATCATCTGCGAAATCCAGGTCCCCCAGGAATTTTCCATTTGTCCATTTTATACCCAATTGTTCATTGTGGGTATAGTTTCTCATAACCCAATCAATAGCTATTCCAAAAAGTAGTGGTGACATAATACAGCCTTGTTTCACCCCTGTTTCTACTGTAAACCATTCTGTATTCCCTTTATTTGTTCTAACACAAACATCTTGCATTGTCATATAGCGCTTTGATTATATTCACATATTTTGTTGGAAAACCATAGATTGTAAGTATCTTCCACAATGATGGGCGGTGTAGACTATCAAAGGCTTTTTGAAAATCGACGAAGGTGATAATAAGTGGCGATTGCCTTTCCACTGATTCTTCTATAATTGTTCTTAGTGTGAATATTTGATCAATACATGATCGTTTCGGCCTGAAACCCGCTTGTTCTTCTCTGATCTTTTCGTCAGCATGCAATTTAAGTCTTTCTAACATCATGCAACATAATAATTTTCCAGGTACTGATAATAGAGATATAATAATAATAATAAATTCTTTAAGCGCCAAACACGGCGCATAAGGCAGAAACCAGTGCTCTCCAGGTTGTTCGTTGTGACGCCACTCCTCTTAGCTCTTGCACATTATTTAGGCCCAAACGTTCTTCCTTCTCTTATTATTGTTCTTCTGAGTGTTTCTTTTGGTCTTCCTTTTTTCCGCTTACCCTCAGGAACCCAAGTGAGCGCCTGTAGTGGTATTCTGTTGTTTTGCATTCGTAGGACATGACCGATATATGACCATCGTCTTTTCCTTATATAGTCGGAGACATATTTCTGCCTAGAGTCTTCTCTTATTTGTCGATTAGTCTTGAATTCTTTCCAACTGATGTTCATGAGTTTTCTAAGACATTTGTTCTCGAATGTATTCAGCTTGTTCTCCAATGATTTTGTTATTTTCCAACTCTCACAGCCGTATGTTAACACTGAGATAACATTTGAATTAAACAGACGAAGCTTGGTATGTATATTCAATGATCGTAATTTCCAAATGTTAGATAATCTATTGAAGGCGCTAGCTGCCAAAGCAATTCTAGTATGGATTTCTCTTGTTGTGTCACCATCCTGAGTCATTTTACTGCCTAAATAATTGAAACTTTCAACTTTCTGTAGTTTTTTCCCCGTTCAAGATGATATCAAAGGTCTCGTTAGAAAAGTTCATAGCTTTAGTTTTAGAGGCATTTATTTGGAGACCAATTTTAACCGAGAGATGACACAAATTATTTATTGCTTCTTGGGATTGTCTTGGTGTTGAACTTAAGAATGCTACATCATCTGCGAAATCCAGGTCCCCCAGGAATTTTCCATTTGTCCATTTTATACCCAATAATAGAGATATACCACGCCAGTTATTACAGTCTGATAGATCACCTTTCTTCGGTAACTTTACAATAATACTGTCTTTCCATTGTTGTGGTGGTTGTTCTTCTCTCCATACTTCATTTATAATATCTAAAATTCTCAAGAGGTTGTTGTCATTAACTGCTTTAATAATTTCCCCTGAAATTTCGTCAACTCCAGCAGCTTTAAAATTTTTTAATCTTTTAACGGCTTGTTTGATCTCGTCCAGCGTGAATTCATCGCAAGTTATTGGCAAGGTGGTTGTGGATGTTTCATTATTAAAATCAGGTGTTACTGTTGGTGGTGGTCTGTTTAGCACCTCCATGAAGTGCTCAGCCCATCTCTTCCATATATATACCTCAGTCAGAATTATTCTGGAATAATGTGATGACTACGTTATATGTCTAGGGTATGTGTATGATGAAGTGTAAGTCATAACAACAACAGACAGATAAACAATTTAATTTATTCCACCACACTTGACAACACTGTGACACTCACATACATATAACACTCTAAGAGGATATCTTAAAGGAGTCACTGATAACTTTTCAAATAACAATATGTATTCAGTGCCGTCATGAATGTATATGTGTCCTGATTCAAATACAAAGGGAACCAGGAATCACAATCAATTTTAATTACAAGTTATATGTACAGAATTTATTAATATGATTCTTATAGTGACATATATTATTAATGGTATCCTATGTGTGTCAGTTGTGTAGTGGTAACATGAGGTAATACTGGTTTTGTTTTGTTCAAGCTCTGTTGGTATTTATCATCATGACTTCAATAGTTTGTTTCTATGGGAACTAGTATTGGAGATGTTCTCAGTTCCTGGTATTAAAACAATTTAATTCCCCTCTTAATTTTAGTTTATAATGTCATTTTAAGATGGGGTACATAATGTTGAGCTCCATGGCCACACTCTCTTATCTTGCGTGATGACTGCAGTAAAAGACTCCTCTGCTCGAGTATTTAAATGAGTTCTGGAGCCACCCCACTGGTTGCTATATGGACCAAGGAGTATGCTGTCCACCTCTGGCTTCAGCAAAGCTCTGACCAGGTGCTGCTCAATAACTTTAAGACCACGGTCCCTGAAACAAGAAGGTTGTACCTTCTACGTCAGAACTAATTTACACTCTGTTTCTACACTGAGCACAATACATCACAAACATTGAGTTCAGAGCGTTAGGCCAACTGTCAGCTTCATCTGAAATACTTTATACCAGTATTTCCCTCCCTAATGGTTACTACGCCTCTGCAATTCCAGCATTATTTCTTTCTAGTTAATAATCTAGGTGTCAGTGTACTGTTTGGCCATTCCATGCAGTTTTACTTTCCTCCGACACCTTCTGTTCAGGCTGGAGCCTATAGGCTTTACATCATGTTCGCTACTGAACCACACATATATACAGACATAAATTATCAATTTACATTCAATTTTCATTAAAAGATATTGAATATTTCAAGCTTACTACAATTCATGGAAATAATATTAAACAGTTTCGTTGACTGGCAATGAATATAGCACAACTCCGATCTGCCGATGTCCCAGGCTTTATTTTATAAAAAATATACACTGGTGCTCAACGCACTGCTTCTTAGTAGGTTTATTACAAGATGTGGCAATGAACAGACGCTCTGAATTGTGTATATTCGCAGCTCTACCCAATCACACCACGTCTACACATCTTTTCAAAAAAAGTACCCCTTTCTCACGTTTCCCCTGACAACACAAGATAGTATTTATAGTCCGACCAATCGTGTTTAGTCTTTCATTTGTTGCGCTCCAATCACATAGGAGTTAACATGGTAGGCTATTTCCGTAACGTAATGTTTTTTCAAACACGTTATAAAAAAAATTTTATGAGCAGAAATGATTTCATGCTGTCAGGCACCCCCACTATTTTATTTTGGCCATAACTTGGTAATTCCTAGACTATTTGCGTAACGTTTTACATATTCTTTGTCAGCAAACCCTAAGGAACCCAAATATACGAATTTAAGGGAGCTAGGTGGCTGCGTTCAAAATGTGCATTTTCTTCCACCTCCTGTTTACTTCAATCCCCATGTGGTGTCTGGGTACTGTCATGTTTTCAAACGTAAACCCATCTAATGTCATCTTTCCCAATAAGAGTTTTTCAGGATTTTAAAACCTAACTCTGGGAAGGGTAGTGAATTTTATCACTGTCGAATTGAAATAAAGTTAGTGCATGTGGCCTTACACGCGTGATGGCAGCAATTGTGTATCGCGCGACGCGGGTTTAGTGTTGCACGTGTCCCTGCTTTTCTGCCTCTCCCTTCTCGCTATCCTTTAGTCCATCTGTCTTTTAGTTACGCCGTGTATAAAATGGAATGAATGAAATATTAAATTTAGGTCATTGATCAGCTTGCGTATCTCAATGTTTTTCCAAGAAATACAGCACACGTTTCATTGAAGAAAGCGGGTAATAATACAGTAGGCTTTTACTATCAACGTGAAAGCGTTACAATTTGCCGACGAAGTAGAAAACAAGGGGGATTTCGAGTACAGTCATTGTGACAGCACTGTTCTTTACCATTCTTCTTTCCTTTTATTAAATTTATTTGTTAGGCTTTGCAATTACGTTTTAATTTATATATGGGGATTAGAATAATTCACGACACACCCCAACAGCACATCCAGTAATAGTTCTCCCAGAGACATTAAAAATATAATTAATATTAACCAGTCTTATAAAATACTTATGTACACACATTCCATTTTATTTTGTCATATATTTATGCATTCCATTTATAACTCCATAACATTTCATATGTTCTGACCAACTAAAACATTGGTTCAGAACAAATAAATTTAGAAAAAAAATTAATATTTAAACTAAAACAGTCTGAGTTAGTTCAGTGTGTTATACATTTTATTAATATTATTAGACTTATTAATTATCTGTGTGTGTTTGTATATTCTACTACAACACATTACATTTCAGTACCCTAGACTTTTAAACGTAGCTACATTCAAAATAGTAAAAGAGATATGTTTGAGGTCGTAAGTGGTAGTAAGAAGGGCCTTCTGTAATTCACATCTACATTTATCTCAGGAGCCTTCACAGCTGACCTCATACATTACACTAGGTAACACAACAACCATACAGTACCATCAAAACCACTACATGTTTGTTGCTTCCCTTTTCGTCTCAGAATAATTAGGTGATTCCCACAGTTGTAAATTCCATATATAATTATATTGCGATAGTTCTAAGAGTTATTAAATTACGGGGGAAATTCCAAAATGGTTTCTGTCTGTTTTGCTATAGTGTTCATGAACGGTTTAAAATCCCTATAGCTCTGATAGAGTTTTTGGGTGCTGCTTCAGGGAAATGACTGCTGTCTGATCTGAACGATAATGTCGATTACCTTGACTGGTGGCAGCAAATGACGTTATTTCTTTTACTTGCCCTTTCACGAAATGACCTTTTGTTGAATTAGGCTTCGTGCAATGAACTTCGAGTGATATAAGTGACTTGACGAAATTATCTTCTTGCTAAAGGAGGCTTCATGCAATGAACTTTGATTGAATGAATTTTTATAAATGTGAATAAAAAGGCTAGCGTCCCTGAGGTGTTCACACGCGAGCTTGTGATATGCTTCCTTCTAGCTGAGTAAGTTGTGACATTCTGTCTTGTGAATTCTGCTACCCGAACGCTTTCTTTCTAACTTCTTTTCAATTAGACGTCAGTGTAGACTCAGATTTCTGCATGACTTTCCCGACGGATACTTCTTTAAACACAATTATTTATTTAGCCAGTACTGTAATTGAAATTTAAAACGATACACTCGACTATCACTCTGGCTGCACAAATGTGTAAACTCAACCTATATTCTTCGCTGCGCTAAATTATATGTGCTATCGCCAATCTGTGCTCAGACCTTAGGACGATCCTCTGACACCCACCTATCATCCAGTAATTTGCTTCATTTTTGACATGTGTCAGTCTGCGCGCTCGTGCGTTTGTCATTGCCTGTCAAGAGATGAAAGGGGTGTGATCTTCCTTGCCATGCAATTAATACGGATGTTTTCGCTCTGTCATGTGATTCAGGAAGGCGTGGTCTCACTGTCTACATGACAGTGCTAAAATGATCTGCCCTTTGTGACGACAAGAGAATTATAATTTTTCTAGACAAAAGTCAAGCTTGTTATGTCCCTTGTAGTTTCTCCTGGTCGTATCCCGTCGTTGGCGCTTCATTTATTCTCATCGTCCGAGGCAAAAGAGATTAAGAGGCATGCCACATTTGTAAGATAAACATCTCCTGGTCTCAGTTCAAACTGCAATTGTTTAAAGACTCTCGCAAACCTGTCCACATGTACATCAAATGTGTTATACATATTTTATTTGTACAGGGAATTACGTATCTTGTATTACCCCCCCCCCCCCCCACCACCACCACCCCACCCTCTTCCCCTCTCACCCTCTTCCCTCCCCCCCCCTTTTCGCGATAATATAGAACACAGTTTGTTTGTGATCGATAATGTTAAAGTTAGATGATCGCGCAAATCTGCTGCTCCACAGCTCCATGCTCCGGCTCCCAGGTCCTGCTTCAACGGCCTGCTACCACAGATGTCTGCGCTAATCTTCTTCACGACATGGACTAAATGGTGATCAAAATAACAGAGGAAGGAATTCAAGAAACATGATGGATGTTTGACAACTACATGATCTTAATCTTCGGTGGATGTTTGACAACTACATGATCTTAATCTTGCAGATGACCCATATGTTCTTGCACTTAATCAACAACGCATGAAATACAAAGCAAATTTCTAATAATAAACGCAAGAGGAACATCAGTGTAAATAAAACAAAGGCAATTAGAATAAATAATAAGCAAACATATCCAATAAAGACCAGAGATCAACCGATTGAAGAAGTGTCCATTTTTACCTACTTGAGAAGCTACATAGATAAAGAAGGAACAAACCAGGCTATCAACGCCAATATAAATAAAGCCACATTTACTTTCATCTTTCTCCGGCCAGTAAGGAACTGATCAGCTTTTTCCCAAGAAAATTAAATTAGGTTGTTCTTCTTCGTACACTCTCAGACGTCAGTTGGTATATGTTCCACTTAGTACACTCTCAGACGTCAGCTGGTATATGTTCCACTTAGTACACTCTCAGACGTCAGCTGGTATTGTTCCACTTAGTACACTCTCAGACGTCAGCTGGTATATGTTCCACTTAGTACACTCTCAGACGTCAGCTGGTATATGTTCCACTTAGTACACTCTCAGACGTCAGCTGGTATATGTTCCACTTAGTACACTCTCAGACGTCAGCTGGTATATGTTCCACTTAGTACACTCTCAGACGTCAGCTGGTATATGTTCCACTTAGTACACCCTCAGACGTCAGCTGGTATATGTTCCACTTAGTACACCCTCAGGCGTCAGCTGGTATATGTTCCACTTAGTACACTCTCAGACGTCAGCTGGTATATGTTCCAAGAAAGCAGTGGTCATCTGTTGGTAGCTACATAGAGTTATTCAAGGAATCGTGACTGGCGACGGCCATACGTGCTTTCTCTGTTCCTCTTATGTTGAAATTAGGTTGCTCAATACAAACATAAAAGCTGTCCTGCTCCAGGGCCCGAAACATGGTATGTCACCAATAATATAGTAAAGATAGTCCAATAGCAAACTGCCGTAGCGGAATGAAGTGTTAGAGACTACACCATATATGTCCACTTTCTATGAGGTAGAGTGAACAGTTCCCTTTCTCGCTGCTGTCTGCTTCCCTAACCCAAGCGAATCACACTATCCTCCCTGCCATCTAGCCATGGTAAATTTCCGGTGTTATGTGTTGCGGGTCGCAGTAATGACCCGTCATCGAAGCATCATTTTTGGTGATGCCTAGATGGCAGGGAGGATAGTGTGATTCGCTTGCATAGCTAGGCGGGGTTGTCGCACGGAAGGTCCTGGGTTCGAGTCCTGGGTAAGCCACTCACGTCTGTTGTTTTTCTATTGTCTAGTTTTCTACTTCTTTATTTCTTACGAGTGCCTGAAAACATGCCTTTATGTTTGTCTAATATTTATTGGCTAGAAAAAACAACAGTCAATGTTTACGTCAGCTTACTAAATCGAACAATAGTTCGTGTGTACGTCGGCTAGCTAGATCGAACAATAATTCGTGTGTACGTCAGCTAGCTAGATCGAACAATAGTTCGTGTGTACGTCAGCTACCTAGATCAAACAATAGTTCGTGTGTGCGTCGGCTAGCTAGATCAAACAATAGTTCATGTGCAAGTAAGCTGGCTAGATCAAACAACAGCCAATTTTTACGTCAGATGGCTATATCAAACAATAGTTCATGTGCGTGTCAGTCAGCTAGATCAAACAATTGTTCTTGTGTACGTCGGCTAGCTAGATCAAACAATAGTTTGTGTTTAAGTAAGCTGACTAAATCAAACAAATATACAATATTCACGTCAGCTGACTACATCAGACAATAGTTTATGTGTACGTCAGTTAATTTGATCAAACAATATTGTGTGTGTACGTCAGTAAGTCAGATTAAACAATAGTCTGTGTGTAAGTCCGTTGACCATATCAAACAGTAGTTCATCTGTACGTCAGCTGGGTAGATCAAAGAATAGTTCGTGTCTACGTAAACTGGCTAGATCAAACAATAGTTTGTGCCTGCGTTAGCTAGCTAAATTAAACAGTAGTTCATGTGATCGTCAGTTAATTTGATCAAACAAAAGTCAGTTAGTACGCCAGTTAGCCAGATCAAACATTAGTACGTCTGTTGACCATATCAAACAGTAGTTCGTCTGTACGTCAGCTGGGTAGATCAGAGAATAGTTCGTGTCTACGTAAATTGGCTAGATCAAACAATATTTCGCGCCTGTGTCAGCTTGCTAAATCAAACAATAATTCTTGTCTGAAGAAGGTGACGAGAGCAAGCAAAAGTTCATGTGTACATAAACTGGTTAAATCAAACAGTAGTTCGTGTTTGCTCTAGCAATCACATTTTACAGCCTTTCCGTTAACAAAATTAACCCGAGTGGCCTAGTTTGCAAAGTTAATATTGCCAGGATAATTTAGCACGAATCCGGTTTTTCCCCAAATTGCAAGAAATTGTTATTTTCACTGGGAAAATTTAATATACAAATATAAGGAGAAATTTCTGCAGAAACGCAAGGACACAAACTCTAACTTATTGACAATAAAAGCATTCCCCAGGGCACAGTTTATGCAGACGCAACGTGAATGTTCAAAATCACCAAAGATCAATCAACAGGGAAAATAAAATACTCCTTGATTTAAATTATACCATTATACTTTAATATTTTAGTCCACTACTGCCGTGAAATGTAGTGAGGAGCTGAAATTTTTTATTCTTGAGCCAAGTGTATCACGTTGGATTCTGTGAGCAGGTATAGGATTTCAGTAACATTTTCTCTCTATCTGCCTTTTGGCCAGTATTATGTATTTTAAGTCGGTTTTTAACGTCTTGATTTTTTCAGCTAATCTATATGATAAAAAAAAAGATATGTGATAAAAGGGCATGCATTTTACTTTAAACTAATTTACTGTTTGTATTCTTATCAGAAAATCGTAGGGGTTTTTTAAAATTTTTTATCTTTTATTTTATTTTATTTTTTTTAAATTTTTGCTTCGTTTTGGCGAGGCGCGTCCCGTTCAACCTAGTCGGTTATATTAGGGCGCATGTCCAAATACAAAAGACCTTTAGGTCTGAGACTGCCATTGACATACGCAACGAGAAACGGTCGTTAAATGCGATGACGTTATTTACTTGCTGTTTTTTCGGTCACCTTTCTTTTTTATCCACCTTCTAATTCTCGTTATTTTCTCTATCACCTGTTT
Organism: Oreohelix idahoensis; assembly: GCA_024509875.1. NCBI lineage: Eukaryota > Metazoa > Mollusca > Gastropoda > Stylommatophora > Oreohelicidae > Oreohelix > Oreohelix idahoensis. The sequence goes on along the minus strand of JAMPIV010022309.1, from coordinate 12,504 downwards.
ATACAGTATTTTAGATACTTTCCGTCTTGTAATACCATTCCAGATCTTCCCTCTCTGTTATCATATGCTTCTAGTGCTCTCGATATGTCTCGTTGTCTCAAGGTGTGCTACACTCGGCTACGTATTCATTCAATTAAATCTGAATAAACTTGACATGTCTAATTTTTAACATAGTGAGCAGTGACCTTGTTATATTGTTTTCCTACATTCTTTATTTTGATCTGGTAGCGCTGTGTGCAAAGCAGAACATTCTCTTCAGAGACCACATATCTGTTACAGCGATAGGTTTTACCAGTTGTTCACATGATTCACATCCATACAAATATAATGGTTGTACATACCAGTAAAACATAAACGATCTTCCTCACTCACGCTGTTATAGATAGTGTAAGATTCTTGTTTTCGTCTCCGCATCATGCTGTAAGCACCAAGTGGTAGGATGAGTAGCGCACTTGCTTCTCGAGGTAAAATAACATCATTCAAAATCTGGTAGCGTCATGCTTTAGTCTATCCAGCTGTAAAAATGTATCTTATTTTGCTTTTTAGTTAAGGAAGGTAAAGGCAGCGAGGAAGGGAACCAATCACCCACCTTACAAAGCTAAGACATAGTACAGTATAGTGAAATCTGTAACATTTCACCTTCCTACGGTAGTACATACTATAGGTATTCATCATCTCAACCCGTAACCCGTCATGGGTCGTAGGGGTGCCATGGTGGAAGCATCAGCAGACAGGGTCCTCCACTGCTCTCTATCCTCAGCAATGCGTACAAGTGTGGAAAAACCGTGCCCTGCACATTCTTTGATGTTATCAGTCCAGGATTTTCTTTGCCTTTCTCTTCTCCGTTTAACTTCGACTGTTCCCTGGAGGATCGTTTTCGAAAGGGAGTCATGACGAGTTACATGCCCAAACCAGGCAAGCTTTCGACGTTTCACTACTGACAAAAGTGGTTCTAGTCAGTAGGTATTACCTTTACCCTTATCATGATGTTGACACATCGTTTAAATCCTCTGTAGGGGATTCTCAGTTTCGCAATGTCGTCCTTTAAGTTTCTCCGCCGTTACCACACCTGGAATGTCAGCTCAAAAGAGGTAGCAGCCAGATAAGACATGGCGTTCTATCTTCGTGAGGAAAAAAAAATGTATCGCGATGAGAGATGCCACAGACAGATCATGAATTTAAAGGAAATAAAAAAAAACAAAAAAAAAACGTAGATGTGGTTACACAAGAACAGCACACTTGTACTGTTCTTGAAAAGCTAATTTTAGTCACAGGCTCGCACTTTCACGTCTTCGTTACAGTGGCGGATTTAGGATTTCTATCGAAGTGGGCTATACAGAAGGGGGCTGGGCGATTAAGCGGCACCTCAGTCTTTGAAGCACGGCCCCTAAAGCCATCGTGTAATACTTTTTACCTTTTCGTTCCACTGGTGTCGTGAAGAGTAGTGGGGAGCTGAAGTTTGCCATCTTGAGTCATGTGTGTTGCATTGGATATCATGAGCCCGGGTTGTTGTAGGATTTCTGTATGATTGTTTAGGATTACGTTCTAAAAAATACAGAGCGTGTTGCTTAAAATGTGAATTAACACCGTTCAGAACAGGCAATCTATCGTTCGAGCGTTGGGTGCCGCAATTACTGGAGCGCTTGCTTCTAGTGAGCAAAGTTATCGGGTTCGAAACCAGGTTGTGTCACGCTCCAGTTCACCTCGATGTAAACGGGTACCTGAATCTGATCTTGAGTAAGGGAAAGTGAAGGCAGTGAGGAAAGGAACAGGTCACACCTTATCATAAAGCTGAATCCCATATAGTGAAGCCTCTAACACTTTACTCCCCTTTGCAATATCAGGTTTGGGACTAGCTGTACCTTTCTATATAAAGTTTATGCGTTTATAAGCGCAACACAGAGTGGTTAGAGCGCTGGTCTCTCGCGGCAACCCAGGTGCAAAGCGAGTAGGAACAGTCACTACCTGATATCTGAATCCATATAGTGATTAACACTTTAAACCCACTCCCCTTTGCAATATCAGGTTTGGGACTAGCTGTACCTTTCTATATAAAGTTTATGCGTTTATAAGCGCAACACAGAGTGGTTAGAGCGCTGGTCTCTCGCGGCAAAGGTGCCGAGTTTGATTCACGGTATCGTCCCGCTCCAGTCTACCCAGCTGTAAATTGGTACCCGACTTTGCTCTTGAGTTAGAGAAGGAAAAGGCAGCGAGGAAGGGAATTTGTCACCCCACCTCTCGATGCTGGATCTAGAATAGGGAAATCTTTAACAGTTCACTTCTTGTGGCTGTATCTGCAATGGGACTACCTTTTTAAACCAAAAAAAAAAAAAAAAAGTCAGAGGAAAACAGTACATATTAGAAAGAAAAAAAACTTGGAAAAGGGGGGACTCCGAACCCCAGAAAGGCTCGCCTGCATACGCCACTGCATCGTAAGTTTTCATGCGTCTATTTTATTTCTTTTATTTCATCTATGTCCTTGACCTTATCTGTCTTTGTCCTAT
>JAMPIV010022309.1:0-5000 GCA_024509875.1 Oreohelix idahoensis | reverse complement strand
AGCTGCACTTCAGGAAACGCGCCTGGCGGGCTCTGGAACGGTGAGCGAGAAGGACTACACATTTTATTGGCAAGGGAAAGATCTTAATAAAGCTAGAGAACACGGAGTAGGTTTTGCGGTCAAAAAATCGCTAACTAACATGGTTGAACCAGGCGAGAATGGATCAGAACGCCTGTTAACGCTCCGCCTGCAAACTAGCACAGGTCCCATCACCCTTGTCAGTGTGTATGCTCCTACTCTGTACTCTGCCTCAGAAGCTAAAAAATGAGTTCTACGAGAATCTAGCAGCAGTAATCAAAAGCATACCTAGGCAAGAACAGCTTGTTCTCCTTGGTGACTTTAACGCTAGAGTGGGTGCCGATAATGTTTCATGGCCTTCATGTCTGGGCAGGTTTGGTATTGGCAAGATGAATGAAAATGGACAACGGCTCTTAGAGTTGTGCGTCCACCATGACCTCTGCGTGACCAACACCTACTTTCAGACAAAACCCCCGCATAAGGTGTCATGGAGACACCCACGATCCAAGCACTGGCACCAACTTGACCTGATTCTCGTCAGAAGGCCACTTCTCAGGTCTGTGCTCTCCACGCGCTCGTACCATAGTGCAGACTGTGACACAGATCACTCCTTGGTTTGCTGCAAAATCAGAGCACAACCAAGAAAACTCTATCGTGTCAGACATGAAGGGAAACCACGCATTGATACCAGCAAGATGTCAGACCCTTTCATGATCGCTCAATTCACTGCGACCTTCAAGAAAGTGCTCAGTAGCCCTCAGCATGGTGATACTATTACAGAGAACTGGAAGCATCTACGGAACACCATTCAAAGTACTGCACTTGCCACCTTTGGTAAGAAAACAGCAAAGTCAAATGACTGGTTTGACGCTTCATCAGATGTGATGGCACCTGTTATTGAAGCTAAGCGCAGTGCTATGAATGAATACAAACGTTCACCGAGTGCCAGAACCCTACAGATCCTGAGGGCTACGAGAAGCAAAGTTCAACAAACTGCTCGACGCTGTGCAAATGACTATTGGCTCCAGCTCAGTGAGAACATCCAGATCGCAGCGCAAACAGGCAACATTAGACAAATGTATGACGGTATAAAGAAAGCACTTGGCCCCCATAAAAGTAAGACGGCACCGCTAAAAACCATCAGCGGAGAGAAGCTAACCGATAAGGGTAAGCAGATGGAGAGGTGGGTCGAGCACTACTCTGAGCTTTACGCTAGAGACAATACCGTTACGCCTGCAGCCCTTGATGCTGTCAATAGTCTGCCAACTATGGAGGAGCTGGATGCCGAACCAACATTAGAGGAACTCAGTAAGGCCATTGATAGCTTGGCCTCTGGCAAAGCACCAGGCAGTGATGGGATTCCTCCTGATTTAATCAAATGCTGTAAGAGCACGCTATTACATCCCCTGCATAGGATGCTGTGCCAGTGCTGGGAAGAGACAACTATTCCTCAAGACATGCGAGATGCCAAGATTGTAAGACTGTATAAAAATAAAGGAGACAGAAGTGATTGCAATAACTACAGAGGCATCTCTCTTCTTAGTATTGTTGGTAAGGTTTTTGCCAAAGTCATCTTAATGCGACTACACAAGTTAGCTGAGCGCATATATCCAGAGGCACAGTGTGGATTCCGAGCTGGCAGATCAACAACAGACATGATCTTCTCTCTCCGCCAGCTTCAGGAAAAATCGCCTTTATAGACCTCACAAAAGCATTCGATTTGGTTAGTAGGGATGGACTCTTTAAAATCCTCCTGAAAATAGGCTGCCCTTCTAAAATGCTGGAAATGATAAAGTCATTCCATGACGACATGAAGGGAACAGTCCAATATGCTGGAAGCACGTCACAGCCCTTTGATATACGAAGTGGCGTTAAACAAGGCTGTGTTCTGGCTCCGACCCTCTTCGGAATCTTCTTTGCATTACTCTTGAAACATGCATTCAGAGATGCAACTGAAGGAATATGCCTTCACACTAGGTCAGATGGCCGTCTGTTTAATCTTTCAAGGCTGAAGGCAAAAACAAAAAATCAGAAGGGTCACTATAAGAGACTTGTTGTTCGCTGATGATGCTGCAGTCGTCACTCAAAGCCAACAGGAGCTTCAGAGCTTGATGAATCGCTTCACTAAAGCATGCAAGGACTTTGGCCTCACAATAAGTCTAAAGAAAACGAATGTGCTGAGTCAGGATGTGGGTGCTGCACCAGTTAACACTATCGATAACTATGAATTGGCAGTGGTGCACCACTTCACATACCTAGGGTCTACCATCAATGACAAACTCTCACTGGATACAGAAATCGACAGCCGCATTGGCAAAGCTGCAGCTACCTTTGCCCGCCTCACATCGCGTGTTTGGGGAAACTCTAAACTCACAATGAAGACCAAAGCTGCGGTATATAATGCCTGCGTCACCAGCACACTCCTATATGGCAGCGAGACCTGGACGACCTATGCTAAGCAAGAAAGAAGGCTCAATACCTTTCATTTGCGGTGTCTACGCCGCATCCTCGGCATCTCATGGAAAGATAAAGTGACAAATGTCGAGGTGTTGTCACGTGCTGGCCTTCAAAGTATGTATACGCTGCTTAGACAGCGCAGACTTCGCTGGCTTGGCCATGTTCGCCGCATGGAAGATGGTCGCATCCCAAAAGATATCTTCTACGGACAATTAGCAGATGGCAAGAGAACAGTTGGGCGACCACAGCTGAGGTTCAAAGATGTGTGCAAGAGAGATATGAGGGCACTGGACATGGATCCAGCAACATGGGAGGATGAAGCTGCCGATCGCAATAAGTGGCGATGCTATTTACGGCACCACCTCAGATTGGGCGAAGAGAGGCTCACACAAGAAGCAGAGGTGAGGAGAAAACGTCGAAAGGAGCACCAGGAAAATAAGCAGCTGAGGGCTGCCACCTCAGGGGCGCATTCCCATAGTCAGGTATGACTGAAGGGGCTATTATTATTATTATTATTATCTGAATTATCAAGCGAGCTGAGATGTCAATCATCGATAGTGACAGATCAGACGTCGGTAGCAAATGCAAGTGCGATAATAATATTTACCGACCACATTTGATGTCCGTGATCCCAGGGGACTTAATTATTTGATCTAAGGCAGAGGGACGAAATCAAAGAAGGCCTGTAAGGATGGCCAGGTCTTGTGATGTCGTTTCGGCATCGCGAGCGAGCGAACAGGAAAATCCTTTACCTCGGGAGTCGAACTCGTTGATTTTCCTTGATACGGCCGAAGGCGTGAATTATATCATCCTTTAGTGATAATAACACCATTTCTGTATAAATACTCCGTCCTCTCAAAGTCAGTTATCTAGTCGCTCGGAAATTTTGGATAATCTAGCTCGTTATTCTAGTGCCATTGTGAAAGTGTGTTACAGCATTCCGTGGAGATTGTTTCATTTCTGATTGCGGTAATAGAAATTAGCATTTACGTTATCTAATGTGTTAAGTTTATCAGTATAATTCACTGGGATTTTCTAGGTGCTAAGACTAGCGTATTAAATAACACATAGCTATTTTTTCCAGTTGTAATGTAGATTTAATCACCCGCTATCACCCAGAAAGAGATGTTTTAGTTGACCAATAAATATACTAGGCGACTGATAATTGACGGAATACAGTTCACTTCTAATTCATTATGTGTAATTATATAAGTGACTAGTGTAATATCATGTGGCGAAACTAATAGCTAGTAATGACAAGCGATATTAGTAAAGTAGTCATAATTAAATTAACACTGATATTGTGCGCTGAGTGTTTTACCGGGCGGGAGGGGACCTGTTCGGTTCTCTTGCTTCATCCAGAGAGAGACCAAAAATATAAACAATAAGATAAATAGTAACTGGGCTTACGAAATACCCAGATTTTTTGCATTCAATTGTATCAGCCCGCTGTGGCCAAAAATGTATATACCTCGTATAAAATTTTTTCCGACTACTGACAGTCGTGTTTCCAAGTGGATTTATCCAGGAGAATACGTTGTTTCATAATCGGCACTCAACCCCAGAGATTAAAACCAATAGGATATACCCTCATCATCTTTATTAACAGTTTACCAACCAGATGTTTTCTATAGCTATTGGAAGTACTGTCTACTGTGAACACTAGATCGCGGTTTATATTTTGCTACATGAACTATCTGATGTGACATTTTCATATCCAATAACCCACTACCAAAGAAGGCGTTCCCCATTAGGAAAATTAATTATTCCTGGAGGAACTGGGGCTCACTTCAGAGAAGCACAACACTGAATTAGGGTACATGTACATTGATGTTTACGTTCAAGAGGTTGTTAACCAAGTATTAGGTAAGGCGTGATTGATGTGGCCACGAATGACAGAGTGAGAGTGAATACGTTCTAGTTACGGAAACTGTACCATCCTTTATTTCCTTTGCAAATACTGTTATTTTACGGGATAGCTTAACTAGGAAAGTTGTTCTTTGCTTTATTGTCTATTCTATACCCTACTGGTAATCTTTGACCTTTTGGGTTATTAACTTCTTTTGGGATTTTTTTCTCAACAAGAGGGGTGGGCACTTATTGGGTTATTTTCCTATGTCTGTACTTACTTACTTAGTCGTTCCCCTTCTACCGTGAGGTGTAGAGGTTTGGAAGAGAGAGCGCCAGACTATTCTATCGGCTGTCTTCCTCCTGGCCTGGTTCCATTCTAGTCCTCGGTCCTTCAAAGATTGTCTAATGTTGTCCTCCCAGCGGACTCTGGGTCGTCCTCGGGGTCTGGATCCTTGGTTCTTTGTTTCCCACATTTGTCATGGTATCCGATCTTCTCCCATTCTGCAGACATGGCCAAACCATCTTAGTTGGGACTGTTCTACTTGGGTCTGTAGGGGGTGGCATTTTAGGCCTTGACGTATCGTCTGGTTGCGTACCATGTCTCTTCTTGTTACTTCAACCACCTTCCTCAGATACCTCATTTCTGAGGTTTGGATCTGGCTTTTATGGGTTGT